>APFE031319227.1:0-36054 GCA_000404065.3 Pinus taeda
GGACTGCACCAGTACATTGTAAACAGAAGTTTCTAATTAAAGAAAGATAGAGACGAATTGCAGCAGGTGGTTTTCACCTACATTGGGTTTCCACCTTATATCTGGTGTTCTTGTGTGTGATTGTCTTTCCGCTCTGTTTTTCTGTCTCTGGTTACTGGTTATTTGATGCTGCATCTCAGATTAACAAACATCATCTGAAAGTTTAAGTAAATTAAAAGTTTGCTCTGTATACGTGGTTTTACTTCTGAATAGTTGCGTATATACGCGGGTTGAATTAACTGAAGTAGCGTATACAATTTGGTTTTTGAAAATGATTATTTGACTTGATAATACTGATTCACCCCCGCTCTCAGTATTATTTTCAACAAAGTTCTAATATATGTTTCACCTTCTTACCACCAGAGGGGAAATTCACCCGATTCTACTTCCCATATACACAATTTTCGCAGAAATCAAAATCTAGAGAGCTATTACTCATACCTTCTACCATACCTTTACCATGAAGTATTCGAAGGCCCTTCTCTCCAATAACTGTCCAAGCTTTTAATGCCACAAACATGTCTTCTCTCCAGAGACCACTAGATTTTTTGCTCCACTTTCAAGGAACCATAGAGTGTTAACCCATCCCATCAAAAACACAATAAGTTGCTACCTTTGCCAGCTTTTTTGTACAGAGTTCCAATCCAAACTCCCCGCATCAATACCAGTGCTCCTCGAACCATCTTGTAGGTATCCTTCTCGAACACTGCCTTTACACCTGCATCATCCAACTTGCTTACAGAAATCAGATTTCTGGCTAGTGCAGGAATATGCAGAACACCAGGAACGGTTCTAACCCTTCCACCTTGCAACTTCAACTTTACTTTTCCATGACCAGCTATTCTAACCTTCCTATCATCTCCTAAGAAGACATCACCACCATCATATTTCTCATACTTGCAGAACCACTCTTTATGGGGAGTGAAGTGAAAGGATGCACCTGAGTTAATTAACCATGCCTCATGATCTACATGTGTACTTGAAGAAGCCAAGTACACATCCCCACGTTCACCTGAGGTGGTTTTTGCCTCTGCAGAAGGAGCATCATCAGATCCCTTTCCTTTATCAGGAGCTTTATATTTACACTCCCTTCTGAAGTGCCCTTCCTTTCCACATTTCCAGCACACCACCTTCATAGGTTTTCCTAGAGATTTCGATCTCCCTCTAGATTTAGATCTCCCACTCGATGACTTATTTTTGTTTCTGTTCTGGGACCGTCCTCGTACAGACAAGGCATCACCATTCTGGTTGTCCATATTTTTCCGTCTCATCTCCTCCGTCAGCAAGGCTAAGACTATTTCATCAAACTCCAAAGCAGTTGCATTGCTACCTATTGCAATAACCAACACCACGAATCTGGTAGAGAACACAACAAACTGATGCACTTATCTTCATCTGAAATTTTAATATCAACAGATAATAACTGACTTACCACAGTATTAAACGCATTCAGATGCTCTGTCACCGAGTCTCCATATTTCATCCTCAGGTTATACAGATTTTTCCGAAGGAACAGTTTATTCACCAGAGACTTAGATTGGTACAAAGTCCCTAACTTGTCCCATAAAGCCTTCGCCGTAGCTTCCCCTGATACATTCAACAATACTGAATCTGAGACACACAATCGTATTGTGCTCTTTGCCTTCCGATCCAACTTCTTACATTCTTCATCGGTCACTCAAGTTGGTTTAGTACCCGGATCTCCCGCGATCCACTGATCTTTATCCACCAACAAACCCTTCATCTTGAGTTTCCACAACTCAAAACTCTGACCATTGAACTTCTCAATCTCTATCTTTCCACTGCTCGCCATCTTCTTTCACCACCAGAATCGATCTTGCAGATCTCCGACTGAACAGGGTCTACCACAGGCCCGAGCGAAACCCCTCAGCAATAAAGGCGTCCCCTTGAAGCCAAAACAGCTCTGATACCAAATGTAGGTTTTAACCCGTACAGAAATTACCTGCATACGAATTCTAAATCACAGAAAAAAAAAAATGCGAGAGCATAACACATAAAACACATATACACAGAGATTTCCCACTGGATCCCAAAATCGGGACTACCAGCTTGATTTTTCATTATCTTCCTTTCAATGTTACAATACATATTTATACATGTCGAAGCATCCAATACCATGGACCGAAAACCATCGCGTCCAAAACCATGGACCAAAAACAATCGCGTCCAAAAAACTTGTGTGAGAATCATGCACAAAACCATAGGTGGGTCCGCCCAACCTAACATAGGGTCCAAAACCAAAAATTTCCGTGGCGCTACCCCGGACCCCATAAAGTGGGGTTACAGGTACCCCTCAAACCCCCTGTTAACTATGTGGAAA
Organism: Pinus taeda; assembly: GCA_000404065.3. NCBI lineage: Eukaryota > Viridiplantae > Streptophyta > Pinopsida > Pinales > Pinaceae > Pinus > Pinus taeda. Next base: position 2,381 of record APFE031319227.1, read on the forward strand.
GAATATAACACAACCCAATACTATTCTAATAAATAACTACCTAGTACATATAGTACAGGAATACCTCATCAGTTTTGCGAACCCCGTGTGTCACAATTAATGACAAAGATTTAAGTCGCAATTAAATCACCCAACATTTTGGCATCATTGCCAGGGAGGTATACATAGGTTTTTATTTTGAAGGTTTAGACAATTCATTATACTTGCATTCATTCTTAGATGCATGGTTAAAATCATATTAAAATCATTTTTCATATTATATTTCAATCATTTTTGAATGGTTTATAATAATTTGCTTGAATAACAAGAAGTATCAATCAATTGGATTAATTCACAAACAATCAAGAGTTTGAAGAATGTCCTTCCAAGAAATTTCTCAAATCTTAGCAATAGCTGGGATATCTACCTCTCATGAAGAGTTTATTTTAATTGCATACAGAGACTTGTCTATTTCTCCACCTCCATAAGAAGATCTTCAAGTTTCTTTTGATTACTCTTGTCAATTTGTTGAAGAGATTGAAGAATCATGCAATATTGTTGATGGGGAGAAACTAATAAAATATAAGGAACAAGTAATAAAGTAGGATATTCAAAGTGATTTAAACCAAGAAAGGAATCAGGAATGTCATGGCCTTATTTAAATATAGTTCCAATCAAGGATCAAATCACCTTATTTCTTAATTTCATTATCCAAACAATTGGTTTTTCATGCTTCGATGAATTTTAACATATATTTTTCAGAACTAAGCATGAATATATTTTTAATCATGTTACACATATGGTTACACTGGAAATATGCATACACTTGATTAAATATTTTTATTTCCAGTGTCATATAGAATGAATGAATAAAACCCAAGTTTGCTGATGTATTTTTTTTTTAATTTTTTAAGTTATATTTCATTTCATTTGAAAATTTATTTATTGGTGGTGCAGTAACAACCACCCAACTCAATAATCATTCACAAGAATATGTAGAAAGACAAGGGATATTTGGGAAGAGGGAGACAAATAGAGTTTTGATAGCCACAATTTGAAGTTAGATATCAAATCCTTTCACCTTTTTCTTGTAAATTTCACATTCCAAATGAATAAAGAGTTTCAATATTGTTGAATATGCTCTCTTCTTGCACTCTCTATGACTTGGAGGATCAGAAGAAAAAAAATTGAACAAAGTTAGTTTTAAAATTTTGCAATAAAAATTGGATAAGAGATCTAAATTCATAATCAAAAGTATAAGTACAGGATTTTAGGAATCTCAAACAGTAAAACTAATGCCTCAAATGGATCCTGCACTATCGAAAACCCTTGTTTTGACTCATTTCTCACCCCATCCAACAAAAGTACATTTTTACTCTTAGGTTCTAAGGCTTTATGTTTCTCATCAAGAATATGGGCTCATAGTTCACTTCCGAAAACACGAATGTGACTTACATCTAGTTTAATTGAGCTACATGCTTCTTCTAGAGGGATATTCTTTAAAACCTTAGTAGGAGTGTGATTTACTATGTAATTTACAAAATTAATTTCTTTTGCCCAAAAAAAGACAAACAAATTCTTTAGGTTGAACCATACAATTAGCCATTTCCTTTAAGGTGTGATTCTTCCTTTCAGCTACACCATTTTGTTGTGGAGTATATGGAACAATATGTTGCATTTGAATTCCATGCTCTGTGAAAAAGTTGATGAATTCATTGTTAACATATTCTTTGCCATTATCAGATATTAGGTTAAGAATTTGATGTCCAGATTGTCTCTCAACAAAGGCCTTAAAGGCCAAGAACATGTTAAAGACTTCACTCTTGATTTTTAAGAAGTATACCCAACCGCATATGGGGAAATCATCAATGTAAGTTAAGAAATAATTGTGGTGAGAGAATGAGACAACTGGAATTGGACCACATAAATCACTGTGTACAAGCTTTAAAGGGGTTGAGGCATGCTAAGAGGCATGTTTTTCAAAACTATCTCAATGATGTTTTCTGAGTACACTTATGGAACAAACACCATCTCTGCAAGATACCATAGGAAGCCCTATCACCATATTTTCCTTACATATATTTTGAAGGGAGTGATAGTTTGGGTGATCAAATCGCTCATGCCAAAGTTTTCTCACTTGATCATTATGAGCAACAAATCTCGAGGTAAGAGTTGATGACCCAAATTTGTTAAACTTATACAACCTTGTAGAATCATCAACAATGCCAGTTGCTAAAATTTGTTTAGGATCTCTTAGGTCCTTAACTACAACATTATGAGGTGAAAATTCAATGGTTTTACCTTCACCTGAATGAGTTATCTGATATATAGATAGAAGGTTGCAGGGTAAGGTAGGAACACATAATACATCAATAAACTGACCATTGTCTAGATGAACAGTTCCAGTCCCTACAACACTAAGAGATTTATCATCACCAACATATATATTTTTGGTGTTACAATCATTTAAAGAAGGAAACATGGCTTTGTTTTTTGCCATGTGATAAGAATTTCTAGAATCAATCAGCCACTTATGAGAATGAGAAGAAGAAGCTACATGTAGTGCATAACCAGGCCGAGATGCTTGAAAACCACATGCAAAAATTGATATTCTTGAACATGAAGTTGAAGTTGAAGAGTGCTCCAAATGGATGTTATAATTCTTCATTGCTGCTTTGAAGGCTTCATCTTCTTAAAGAATTTGCATTCTAAGTGGCCATCTCGATTACAAAAGTTGCAATGTCTATCAATCTTCTTCCCTTTGTTTTATTTTCCTTATCATTTTTTTGAATTGATTTTTCATTTTGAGAGCGAAAGTGCTTAGGACCCTTGGATGTTTTAGGACCATTCTTTCTAGGATGTTGCTTCTTAGGATTCTTTGAACTTGGTTGTTAATGGGTGGCTAAGGCTTTCTTAGAAGAGTTATGAAGATTAATAAGACCAAGATGTAAGAGTTTTTCTTATTATCTTATTAAAGAATCACAAAGGCATCAAAAGAGTGGGACTTGTTGTCTTGTACTTGAGAAATAAAGGCTTCTCTAGTAGAATGGAAGGTGGAAACAAACATAGAGTAGGCTAGTCCCAACTTAGTGAGAATGGAATAGATAAGGCTATCATCTTCTTTCTTAACATTAACACCTTCCAAGAGAAGTCTAAGGGTCTTGAATTTGGAAAAAAAATCTTCAATGGAAGAAACATTATTGGGTTCCAATGAAAGCAACTCATTTTCGAGTTGATGGGCTCTAATTTCATTTTTAATTCGAAAAACTTTACTGAGTTGTTTCATTGTTTTATCAAGGGGTATCAAGTTCTGTGATATGGAATCTAAGGTCTGGAGAAATAGACATCTATATCAACCCATGTGCTTGATCTTGCCTATTTTTCCATTTGTCTTTCTTATCTTCACCATTAGGTTTAGATTCTTGACCCGAGGCTATTCTATAAAGACCTTTACTTCTAAGTAAATCCTCAATGTAGAAGATCCATTGGAAGTAGTTGGTGCTGTCAAGAATAACTTGGCATGGAATTTCCATTTTCGTAGAAACAGAAGTTGTGGAAGTTGAAACTAAGTGTTCCAAAGAAAATATCTTGAAAAATTAGGTCGATTAAAAAACATGGCTCCGAAAACAGCTTCTAGATGAAGAAGTTATGACTTTTGAAGAAAAGTTGTTGAAGATGCCAATGAAGTACATGAATGATTGAAAGTGAATGACAATGTTATATTTAAAAAAAAAATACCCCCCCCAAACTTAATCTAATTAGCTCACTTTAAAAAATAGAATTATGTGACCAACTTTTATAAATAAGTGAAAGTCACTTTTACAATGGTACTTTATGAGCTACGCACTAAATTGTAACTTAAATAAAAGATAAAGTGACTTTAGAATTATAAGTGGCTCACTTTTTATAATAGGTGAGAACACTTTTATATAAAGTAACTTTAAAACATATGTTACATGTGCCTTTTGAAAAAGTAACTCAATAAAAAGAAAGACTTGACCCCAAGACCTTTATTCTCATAAAGTAACTTTGGACCAAGTGAGCTAGTTTAACAGGTCAGTAATTTTTGGAAAAGAGGAAGGGTTTTTTTTTTTGTTACTGAAGCTTTGGACTGCATGCTTACTTGAAAAAGAAATTTTTCCTCCAAACAAAAAACCATAGAACCCAACATGGGCATGCAAAAAAACATAAAACCCAACACAGACATGCAAAAAGAAATGGAACCTTATGGCTTGAAGTTATATTTCACCGGAAACCAAATATTTTCCTCAATATTTTTTATTTTTCGAGAGCACACTAAGGCGGGCAGAAAATAGCATAGTATACGCATGAGAAAAACCCTTCCTTTCTTTTTCTGATTTTCTCTAATGGCACAAAATCGCGAGGGAAAGAGAATATGAAGAAATGAAAGGTATAGATCTAGTAATAAAAAGTAAAGAAATAAGTAAACTGAAATAAATAGAGAGATAAATAACCAAAACTGCAAATAAAGATTGTATACCTCCAGATCTTAAAAATGATGTAGCTAGGGCTACCAGAAACCTTTTCATGTGAAATGAAAGGGGTTGCTCACTTGAACAGATGCTCCTAACAAAATAGAGCAGTCCTCTCAGCCCAAAAGAAGTCAAAAACATTAGATCTAGGAAACAACAATAAAATGTAGTTGTATTCACTTTGGATTTGGATCATCAACAGATGCGACCTTCAAATAGATCTGATACCATATAGGAATTTACAGGGTAAGTTCGTTATATAGAACACCAAAGTACACCACTTTCAAATAGATCACAGATCAATACACCAATATTATTGATGTGGTTAAAACCCTCAAAGAGGGAAACACTCCATGGCCTGAGCCAATGTAGCCACTTCAGAAAATTTACTAATGTAAAAGAAAAAAATTTACGTAAGCTTCTCTCATGAACGGTCACCTTACAAGTGACCCTCCATGCTCTTTAAATAGAGATCATGGCCCAATAAGGTATTAAGACATGATCAAGTGTCAGTAATACCGAGGAGAGAATGAATTGTCGGATCACTTCATGTCTAGAACCTATCGTGACCGTCGAATTGTAAGTTACAAAACTATATAGTAAAGAAACACACTTTACCTATCTCTACACTAGACCAAGTTATAGTTAACTATTTCCTATATGTCGGAATATCCTAACAAAACACATAAAATTTTGGTTGTCACACACGAACCAACCATAAAAAATATATGTTGTAATCAAATGTATTTCAATGTACACTTTGCAAAAAGAATAAAATTTTCAAATGATATGATCATGCAAGGTTAAAAGAGAATCAATACAAAGCCAAAGCTCATATTGAATAAAAACATTTCAATAAGATAAACTTATGATTAAGGGAATCTATGCAATAGTTGCTTGAGGACATGCAACATCTTTAGTTGGGGGTATGTTGGGTCTCCAAAATGTCATCCACTTTAACCTTGATTTCCATCAATTTACCCTCATTCTGTAACTTTGTAACTCCTTAACCTTACATTAGTATCCATTTTCATAATCATATGGGTTTATTATTATTATTTTCCAATTCACTGATTTTATGTATTATAAATGAATTTGTGATTAAATATTAGGAAATTAACATGATTTCATATATATCTAAAATTGTTATAAGTTATGTGATATTGTAGGCCTAGTTGGAGATTCTATAATGGTCTTATTTGGCCATCCAGCCACAAATTCCAAATTCCAACTCATGACGATTTGTGGAATAATTAGAAAATGTGGATCATTAACTATGCAAATCCAAAGGAGAGGAATCATGGATGAGAGGATTTTGAGAGGATTGGGATTTTACATTTTTAGGTGATTGGTTGTAACCACAAGAGATAAATGTAGATTTAGGAGAGATATAAGGATCTATATTTATTGAATAGTTAAGTGTTAGTTTTTATTTCGAGGTTCCAAGTTACATCCAACATGTGATTTGTAAAGTGAGGAGAGAGAATTCTTCTAATACCTTGTAACTCATTTTATGAAATACATACAACCACTTTGATCTCCAAGATGTGATAGTTTGTTCAATGTGCTTGCTGACGAATGGAGGGCCCCCATCAACCACAATTTGCACACCTTTGTACATATTGGTAACATAGTGTAGTTATTTTATTTCATTTATTTTCAACAAGTGTGTTTTCATTTTATGCAAGTGTGCTTTTCCTTTCAACAAGTGTGATTTCATTTCAGCAGGTATGAGTGTGATTTTGATTCAGCAAGTGTTATTTAAATTCTGCAAGTGTAATTTCATTTATGCAAGTGTGGTGTGGTTTCAATTCTTCAAGTGTGATTTCATTTATACAAGTGTGTGTGATTTCAATTTCTTTATGTTTCATTTGGTTTGGATTAGATTGATTTAACTTGTTTCGTAATTAGTTTTAGCTATATTATATTGATCTATTATGATAAATCACTACCTAGTTCATATAGTACATGTATACCTCGTCAGTTCTACAAACCTCGGGTTGAAAATTAATGACAGGGATTTAACTCGCAATTAAATCACCCAAAAATTATAGCCTACTGCTTCCTTGTGTTTCCCTAGTACTCCATAATACTCCTTGGTGCGCATTGGGACTCTCTGGCGCACCTTGGCACTCTTCAACATGCCTTGCCACTCCATAGCATGTGTAACACTCCTTGACACACATTGGCACTTGGCATGTCTTAGCATGCCTGGCATGCATTGAGATTCCTTGGTATATTTTGGCATGTCTTGGTGTGGTTTGGCATGGTTTAAGATTAAAGTTATTTGAGATCAGTTATTCGAAAATAGGAGAGAAGTAACAAAGGAATATTTGGCACTTATAATGCACTTACACTTAGAACATGACATGTATTAGCACCTACATTACTACAAAAAATGCCTTTAGGGGTGGTTTGGCTTGTGGAAATCTTGCCAAAACCACCTCTAGAATTTTTTTTAGGGATTTAGGGGCGGTTTTTTGAAACCCAGCAGAAAGTCATGAAAATTTGAACTTTTTTGCGAGGTTTTCTAAAAACTGCCTCTAGCTTTTTCATGAATTTTGGAGCGATTTTTTAAGTTATTACCCCTATATATAATCTTTATGGTGGTTTTTTAGAATTTTGAGGTAGTCATTTAATAAAATACCTCTAAAATTTCAATTCTCGTGATTTTTTTTTTTTGCGGAGGGGGGGGGGGGGGGGTTGTGGGGAGGGCAGACGCGGGGGGTGAGGGGTGTCCAAACCACCTCCAAAAGTTTAATTCTTGTGACTTTTAAGGGGTACCATTTGACAACCCTGAATAAAAGTCACAATAGTGTAACTCTTGGAGGTGGTTTTGGACAACACCCCCCCCCCCCCCCCCTCTCCCTCGCCAAAAAAATATCATTAGAGTTGAACTTTTAGAGGTGGTTGTTAAATGACTACCTCCAAATGCTCAATTCTCATGATTTTTGGGGGATTGGGATATTTTGGTGTATTGAATGGGGTAAGGGGTTATAAGGGTAGCATGAATGGGTAGAAGTGAGAGGTTTGAGCATGGTTTACTTAATTCTATAATCATAGCATTAGAAAATGATAAGTGGCATAGGGGATTAGGGGACCCATTACAACAATCCATAAGACATTAACCCATAGCCACTAAATTCATCTCCGCTTAATCCCTAAGCCATAATCCCTTAACCCCTAAACTCATAACTCATAACCCATTAACACCCTGATCCCTTAAACCTTAAGCCACTAACCCCAAACTTAAAATCCTTGAAACACCATTAAAAGTGATGAAAATCTAATTTTTGGAGGCAATTTTGGACCACCCCCCACCCAAAGTTACGAGAATTCAAATTTTAGAGGCGGGTTGTTCAATGATTGCCTCCAAATGTTCAATTCTCATGAATATTGGTGGAAGCGTATCTTTATTGTATTTAACGGGGCAAGGAGACATAAGGCTAGCATGGATGGGTAGAAGTGAGAGGCTCAATCATAGTTTACCAAGATCCATAATATTATCATTAGATAATGAGAAGGGGCCTTGTGACTCGATGGCATAGTGGCCAATGGGCGTAAAGGGAATACAACAAGATAAATTGATAATGGAACCCCCAATAGTTGTTATAAGGGGATTAGGGGCCCCATTATCACAACCCATAATCCCTTAAAAATAACCACTAAATTCCATATCCTCTTAGGCCCAAATCCATAATCCCTTAACCCCTACACTCATAGCTCATAACCCATCAACCTCTTTATCCCTTGAATGCTAAGCCAATAACCCCTTAATCCCTAACCCTAACTTAAAATCCATGGAAACCCTAAGCCCTCACTCCTTATTCTCATAAACCCTAACACTTAACCCTTAACCCCTATCCCCTAAACACATAACCCCTTAACTAGTTGACACCTAAATCCCATAAACCTTAAGCACTTAACCCCTAAATCCTGTGACCCATAAGCCTTTGGTAGTTAACCCTTAACCCATGAATCCCTTAACCACTAAGTCATTAATATCTAACCCATAAACTCCCCAGAACTCAATCGATTTTCCCTCAACCTCCTCATCCCTTACCCTTTACCCTTAAACCTTGACTCCTAATTCCCATTAACTCCTAGAACCCCCAAGCCTTCCTCAAAAACTATAGGTGCTCCACCGATAATGTTCTTGGTCATAATAGGTTCTTATTCACTAAACCATCCAAATAAAAACTCCAAGCACTACTAGGGTATAAGGAAAAGAGCTAGAAGGTCTCCAAATATGATCTACATTTATGGACAGTTACATTTCCCCCAAATATCCTCCACGTATTTTCTTTCAAAGGGAAATAATATGGTCCTATAATTTCCACAAATGCATCTAAGCTCACAAGAATAAAGTAAGGATCATGTCCATGAACGAACCAAATGTAATTGATGTCAACTCAAAAGAGAAAAGAGGATATAAGGATGTGCCTTTCGCTCTAATCATCCTTTAACACTGGTCCATTCTCTTACCAAATGTATGGGTAACAACCCCATTTAATTCTACAATCTTTATTAAAGGTTTTGTCCACACCATGCTCAAAAAAATATTCAAATTCTCTTAGTTTCCTCCAATTTATCTATTAAAAAATAACACAAGCAGTCCTCGACTACATGAATGGTGCAATCTTCAAGCTATCAATATCTAGGTTCATCCCATTTTGACCCCCTTTCTTGTGCCTTCAATACAAAGGTGACCAGGGTCATTTTCTAATTGGACCTCCCTTTTGCATCTAGTGAGAATTCCACCTCGTTATTTAAGAATGGCTTGATTCTAAACAAAATTACACTAATACTATCAACATATGTGGGGCTAGAAGATCCATTAAGAGTAGAAAACACAGGTCAAACTCAACATTATTATCAAACATAGGTCAAAAATATAAAAATTTAAAATAGTCTACACTTGTAATTCTTACATTTTCGAAAGGTTTTCGATTAACTCAACCATTTTATTTCCCCACCTCCATGGTAGCTTTTCATTCCATTAATTCTTCAACAACTGCTTTCAATTTTTTAATTTCCTTGTCTTTCACTCTCATTTTCTCTTTGTATCATGCAGTTGAAGTTGATTAGTGAACCCCCAATATTTGTGATAGGAGGACTAGGGGCTCCCTTTTCACAATCCATAAACCCTAATGCATTTAAGCCTTTATCCAAGGGCATTGGGACCAAATTTATGGGTTCATAATACCAAGAGAATTTTAATGGTGTCACTAAAAAGGTGGAAGGGGTATATTGTTGTGTATTTAATGGGGAAAGGGGAAATCCAAGCATGGCTTATTAAGATTTATAATCCTAGCATTAGAGAATGGAAAGGAGACTTAAGACCTAATGTCATATGGGCTAAGGGGCCTAGAGAGAAGGAAACTAGAGGAATTGAGAGGGGAACCCACAAGAGTTGTGATAAGGGGATTAGGAGCCCCATTATCGCAACCCATATGCCCTTAACCCATAACCACTAAATTCCTTATTCCCTTAACCTCCAAGCCATAATCCCTTAACTCGCATGCTCATAACCAATTAAACTTTAAGCCACTAACCCCTGACGTAAAATCCATGAACCCCCAATTCCTTAAACCCTGACCAAAAATCCATAAACCCCCTAATCCCGAACCCCTGACTTAAATCCCATGAAGCCCCTAAGCCCTAACCTCTTATCCTCTTAACGTTCGATCCTTATCCCCTAAACTCCACTAGTGCATATGGGCGAAAAATATAATTTCATACTTTGATATGTTGGTCATACTGTTGGATTTTACTTGCAAATCTTTTTTGTATTTGAAAAAACCATGACATTTGTTAAATATTCGACAAACACAATTATCTTCAGATATCCAACTATATGTTAGTGATATATTTGATGATAATGTTTTTGGTCAGATATGCGAGGAAAATTAAATGTTCGTAAAATATTCGACATTTAACTAGGTCAATTATCTATCTATTGGAATATTGACGATTACAAAGTCACTATTTTTCCAGTTGGACAACATCTCTTTGGTCAACATCCATCGAAAGTTCAAAAAAATGGCTATTTTTTGTCATAATACAAAAAAAAAAAAAAATTTCTAATTACATTACAAATAGTAAACACTATTGAGGTTTATTTTCTAACATAATCACCACTCAAAGTTTGGTAAGGAAAAATGTCACATAACATTCCGCAAAGAAGACAAGGAGATGTCAAATCTACATTGGAGGATTTGGATGATTTCCTTCCCTTGTTTCATCCATGTTTATCATCCTTAAGCCCTCACAAAATTCATAATTACTCCAAAGATAATTTCAATCTTTGAAGTTTGAACATGTCAAAAATTGATTTGTTTCCAACATTTTTTTTTACAAAAAATCATGCATTATTGAGTGCACCCATCATGCTTCCTATGGGATGGGACCTAGGTATGAACACCTTGACAAAAATAAAGGAAACCTATGTCATAAGGCTTGGTTGGGCCAACATATAACACAACAATTTTCATCTCAATTTGGCAATGACAAAATGAAAATTGATTTTTTCTCACTACTAATATTTGACTTGGCATTCCCAACTAACAAAAAAAGAATCCTCACACACTAGTTAAAAACTAGAAAGTGAAGGAGTTGCACTCAGAAATGAATTCAAGATAGAAGCGAGCAAGAAATAAACTAAGAGTATTCATATGAATCCTGAGCACTTTTAGGCATGCAAGAGCATTGTCCTTAACATTGTATTGGCATTCATCCATTTGTATATCTATAAAATTAGGCTATATCATATATGCAGTGCATACAGAAACTAGGGCTAACATGTTTCTCATGATCCATGAAACTACCAATGTTATGTTCTGAGACATTAACATTTAATTCATGCTTGTTATGGTTTATAACAAACCCAAACATCTTATAGTTGACCCATACACAGAAGCTAAGGTCAGTTCATGATTAAAAGTGATATTGATTGGAGTTAAGGTTTTATAAAATGAAGAAACCCGGTCAAAACGTTAGAGGTGGTTGTCGACATCGGTGAAACAAATTTCCTTCCATCACTAGCTTGCAGCACCATTATAATTCATATACACGTCCTAATGGAGTATGTATGACTACCAATAAAGCGTCAAAATCTAGATTAGAGCCCTTGAAATTAGTTTGGTCTAAGTCTTAATAAAGCCATAAGGCATCAATCCCAACTTCTGAGCATAGGATGATAATGATGATAAATATAATGGTGGTTATAATGACAATGATGATGATGATGATGATGATGATGACGATGATAACAATGATTATGATGATGATGATGCTAATGACCTTGTCCAATCTTCCCAATTTTTAAATTTCATCATTATCATAATCATAATCATTATATTTAGCATTGTCATCCAAGTCATCATCATATGATGATCGTTATCATCATTTTCATTGAATTTTGAGGATTTCCCCTCATAGTTTGCAAGTTGAATGTCATATCACATGTTACCCCATTTTCTATATGGGTATTTAGAGGATATTTTTAAATTTTGGTTATCATCTCAACCCCTCTAATTCATGTCACATCGATCTTTTTCTGGCTGAAATATATGGATCTATATGTAATTCATGGTCATATCATTGGTTTTATAACAACTTTCCATATCCATCTAGGACACTACGTGTAGGAAGAGGTTACTTTAGCTACCACATTTAGCTTCATATGTATGATCCATGTGTATATGATATCTTTGATGTGTATTACTTTTACTGTGATCACTTAAGAATTCTATTTTAACTCTTGATGCTTTCGCTATAAGTTATAAGCTTAGTTGTTCCATGTTTTTACTTTCAATTGACTCTTCATTAATTACATAACATAGTACCATCCTTAATTAAAGGAGATCATAATGATATACTTGTTTTCTTTTATGACTAGGTTGATCCTAAGACAGGGCTATCCCTTTTATTGGATAGAAGAAAACTGATCTACCCACAATAGGATGTTATTAACCAAGATTGTGCGAGGCTTACTCAAGCTTGGATTCCCCTTGGGATAGTTAATTCTCCCAAAGTGGCTTCCATCCTTATCCCCTCCCCACGAAGTTTGAATATGTGACTTGGGGGGACTAAAGATCGTGAAAACCAACTAGTCTACACCTCATGACTCACAATGACATCCTTATTAAAAGAGAAATAACCAAATACCCAACAATATTGACAATAACAAATTAAACAATAATTTCCTTTAATTTATTTTAAAACTATTATTAGATATAATCATTGAACAATATTTTATTGACTATCAACTACTTATACAATTTTTTTTCTTCAAGAATTCATTAATAGTTATGATTAAATTTATCTATTTTAAGTTTTTATGTTATTAAATATATAAATAGATTCAAAACTTTAAAAGAAATCAAAATATTAAGTATATATAAAATTAACAACTCAACTTTACAATTTTAATAAAATAACATATTCCTTTTTCCATTATAGATGTATTCTACATAAACAACAAGTTGATAGTACGTAAAGAAGAGAAGTAGATATAAGATGTAGATTTTAATTAGGGTTTAGGAGCTAAAGGGTTTAAGGTTTAGGGTTATAGGGTGTAAGGGGTTAGCACTTCAGATTTTAGTGGGTTAAGTGTTAATAAGACTATACTAGGGCTCAATGGTTAAGGCATTAGGGGTTAATAGGTTAGGGTTAAATGTAGGTTTAGGGGTTTTAGTGCCTAGGGAGTTCAGAGGATTCTTAAGATTATGAAACCATAGTATGGAAAGGGATAGCCTTTCAAGCATACTAACCTCTTATGGATATTCCATTTGAAAGAATAGTTTTACTGAATTCTATTAACTGCTCGGATTCACTCAATATTTACATCCATTTCAGCTTCAACATAGGTAAGATGAGTCATCCTAATAAACAATTTATGCTCCTCGATACTTTCCATGTCATTGGTAATGTTTGTACTAGTGTATATAGTTCCTTTTAACTTTTGCATTAAACAATGAAGTGGAAGGGAGTTATTCCTTTAGGAAATGAATCCCTTATCAATGATGACGAACTTTTATATTGAACTCAAGCTTACAACAATAATTCCATATTAAGCCAATGAAAAATATCTTAGCTTATGAAAGAAGGCATCCTTTCATGTTTACTTCCATTTATGCCATTTTAGTTTGAAATTGTAACTTATTGAATATTAATGAAACATTTTCACTGCATGGTATTTTATCATTAAATACAATTAATAAATTAGATTTCCCATTTTTAACAATCACTAAGCTAACCCAATTATAGGTGAAAAATATAAAACTTTCACCTACTATGTATGGCTTGTTATCTATGATAGCTCCCCTTGTCTAGATATTGGATTATGATGATTCCAAGTAGATAACTTTCTTGGTGTAGACTTTAAATATGTAACTTTATTATGGTAAGACTAACATACCTAGGTAGAGCTCTAATATTCCCTTGGTTTTGTATTGAAATTGAAAATGATAATAACTATAATAACCATGAGGAAATACTATAAATGAGGATTAGTATACAAATTTAAGACACTCATAACCCTCATCTTAGCCATAGTACTAGATACTCTTCAGAAAATATGTTTGATATGTCTTTCCAATAGTAGTTCTTATATAAAAGGATCCATCAAACGATATATTAATTTCATGTTTTTCTTCTCAATTAATCTAAATGTACAACTGCCTTAAGAATGGTGATGCTAGAAAAAGGGACCAAAATTACAGGAAATACTAGTGGCTAAATCATTATCTTACTTTATCTTCACTTCCCATACCTAGCCTATGAGAGAACAAGAACACCTACTTCTCTAGAGACACCTATAATACTTTTATGGGTTAAACTAATCACCACTTGGTTAGTGTGTACACACTAGCCTAGATTCTAATGTCATGTCCTTACGATCATAATCCACTAGGTGTATTTTCTCTTAAAAACTATTCAAACATAGATGTCCTGTTTATGGCCAAGTTCCACAAAAATGATTCTTGCTACCTACCTAGTACCTCCATTTATTTCATGACGAGACTACCCTACAAACCACCAAATTTCTATCATGTCCATGAGGTCCACAACAATTTTTGGTTCAAATATAGCTAAGTTGGAACAAACTTTGCTCTAGAGCCTATGTTATTTTTCAACCCCTAATGTTTATGGATAAAGAGATATTAATATTCTAAATCATGTGGAAACCAAACTATCACCTTTCCCATGTTGACTCCTTACATTGTGGAAAATCTTTGACGATTATTTATCCTTACTAAACCAAACATTTCATTAAAATTGATCATTACTACTTTGTTGCACATTTTAACTACACAAATATTATTTTGATTTCACCATAATTCACTGTTTTGGTATCAATCAATCAAAACCCCCTCAAATGATGTTTGGTGACATAAATACCCAACTACTCTTACACGATTAATAAAACCATATTAAGCCTAAGAAAAGACTTACACATTTCATTTAAATTTAATTCCACTTGAAAAACACACATGCATTTCATTTAACGGTTAATTGGATTTCTATCTTTCAATTACCAAAGATGTTTTTTCCCTCATTTACTTCCCCCAAGTTGAAAGTCTTATCCAAGTAATGAAGAGAAGGGCGGGTGTAGCCATGTGATCACTGGTATGTTGAATTCATTCAAGTTATTAGATTCCCAGTTCCTCCAATTGTTGTGATTCCCTTCTACAGAGAGAATTTTCACAAGGGTCCCCACACTCCTGGGCGATGACCCATCGCCAAGCCCTCCATCTCTCTCTGCAACTTCAAAATACTTCTATCCAAGCACAATGAGGTGCTCAATGGACTATATGTTCAGGATTCCATGGAGGAGTTTCCACGTTTCCATGGGGGAAGATGAAGTTGAGGGCATCCCAAAAATTTCCTCAGAATTGCCTGGACCCCATCCTCCCAAGAGTCTTAAAGAAAAGAGGAAATGGACATGGACTCTGACAAACAAGATTAAGGCCCTTTGCTAGAGGAGAAGCTTCTAGAGGCTACTAAATCCACTCCAGAGGTAGCTAACTACATTTTATTTTGGTAGGTCCATTTCAGGGAATGTGAGTAATAGGCACTTATCAACCAATGGGGGATTAGATCCTGCTATCTTGGGCACATAATTTATTTCAAAAATTTTCATCCACCCATCAATAATCCATGTTGTGTCATTATCTATTCCATTAATTATATAACTTACAGTTGAAAATTGCCAATCTAATGGTTGATGAGACTGTGTATTCATTGGTTTTATAGAGTTGGAAACTTCTAGAAATAATTTGTCATGAATAGCGTCTTTCCCATGTAACACCTACATACCAAGGCTATTACTTCTGGTAGATCACTCTAACTTCTATCCTTGTCTTCAAGAATTTAGAACCAATTTCCTTCATGTTGAAGACATTACTCCAATATAAGTCTATTATAAGCACACATATTTCACTAAACATCTGCAAAACAAGCAAAGCTCAGGTCATTTAGTGCATCACAAAACCCAAAAAGAAGTGAAAAAATCCAAAAACAGAGTTTGAAATAATGTCATTTGCAAAACATTATGAAAGTGGGTTTGGAAAAAATAAAATTTAAAAGCTCATGTATAAATCATTTATCCAAATGTTTGAAGTTCATTTGTACTCCAAGAGCAAAGAGAAGCAAGGCAAAACTATTTTGGTGAGTGAGTGTGAAGTTTGGGTGAAAATCACTGTAAGTTTCCGGTGCGACGCACTGGGCAGGAGATGCGGTGCACTCATCAAGTGCGGTGCACTGGTCCTCAGAATCTTGTGTTATTTTGCAAGGGCGCGGCACATACGTGGGTCGTGGGGCATTCAGTTGTATGCGTGGCGCACACAACTAGAGAGCCCGAACACTATCCAAACTCGCTCCAATCGCCCCAAATTGCATGCCTTGGTCTTGATACAAGTAGGTAGAGCCTTCAATGCTATTTTCTATCCAAGTTTGTTGATTGATTGATGGTGTGTGTGTTACATGGTTAGTGTTTAAAAACAATCCAACCCTACCATTTGAAGCACCTCAAAGAAACTTGTTGCTAAGGTTTTGATTGACCGTTTTACCACCAAGTTCATTCCTTACCCCATTTTTTATTGATTCCCTTATTCCCTAAGTTCCCCCTACCCCCTAAATTCACTAATCCCCTATCCCAAATTCCCTTTTCCAAACTCTCAAGTGTAAATCCCCAAACCCTAATCACTCCCAAAACATCCCATATTTCCCTAACTAAAATATATCCCAACAGTCCCTAAATTCTCCACTATTTTTCCCCTTGTAGTCCCTCATTTCACTGTTTCCCTTGGTGGAAAAGGTCAAACACATCATCAAAGGCAGTCCAAGATAGTTTGACATATCAGCACCTATTTCTCCAAGATAGTTTGTCCACCAGTAGACATACATCAAGGCCTTGTCCCTCAACTTGGTGAGGGCTAAGTGGATCATAAAATACTTGGATTAGAGGAATAAGTCGCTTGAGATCAGCACACGATCATGGAGTTACAAAACATTAGGGAGAACCACAAAGTTGCCCAAAGAAGGAGGGTGGAGTTCAGTTCACTCGAGTAGGAGATCAATGCCGATCGAGAGTCTTGGCTCAAGAGAGTCAATATCCACTTAGAGAGATTGTTGGAGAAGGCCAACAAGGAGAAAAACTTGTTGAGACATATGGTTTTTCACTACATGGCGAGGAACAAAGTTTGCAAGTCCTGAATTAGGAATTTAAAGGCAAAATTGAAGAAGGCTTCCAAGAGGCAAAAGGAGCATGATCGACTTCAGATTTTGGCTAAAGCTTCGTTGGCCCAACACATAGCTCTTGATAGAGAAAGCGCATCCCAAATTTCAAGAAATTTGGGGCATTTTTTGCATTTTGAGAAATTTTGGCACAAAAAACAGGAAATTTTGCCCTATGCGCCGCGCCATGTGGCGCTCGCTTTTGCTAGGAAGCTCAAAATTAAAAAAACTCAGAATTTTTGGATTTGGCATGAAAAATGATTCTTTCTTGTTCATGGCCAAGAAATTTGGGCAGGTTTTGAGCCCTCAAAAATGTCAAAAACACTCAAAAGATGACCTCACTGCCCCTATTTTGACACACAGGAAGCAACCTTGTGAGATTTGATTTTTGACATGGAAAATGGAAGCAAAATTGAAACATTCCACTTGGGTTGGAAAGTAGACAGACAGACCTTTCCAACAAGCATACTTGGAGCTAATTTGGACATCTAGAAAGCCTCCAAAACTGGGTCCAAATAGGCATGGTGCATAGAGATTCAGGAACGACGCATAGAGGAAAAATTGCCAGTTTGACCAAGTTTTGCTCTGTTTTTCACCCAGTTTTGGCCAGTTTGATTTTTCACCTTCTTATTGTCAAATTATGATGTAATTTCATGTACATTGATGGATCATGATGTAAATATGTTGAATTTACCCTTGGTTAGGTAGACTCATCAGTTAAAAGGTTGTTTGAAACTAAATGAATCAGTTCCCTTGTTTCTAGAGGCATGTTGTTTCATTGCCTGATTTCTAGTTCCTAGTTTAGAATCAGTTGAATCAGCCCCTAAACATGTGAGATCTACCCCTAGACGCAAGGATGACCTAATGCTTTGTCTATATTATGCATTTTTTCAGTCATTGGCAGGGTTGGACCCCTGAGAAAGCCTTGAGCTTCATTGTACACTCATATTAGTATTTTGGCTAAGAAATTAAGACCAGGATTGGCAGTACTCTTTGGGATCCCTGTGGCATTTGTTTTGGTACAGTTCTTTGTTATGTCTTTGTGAATTTATTCATGTGTTATATGTATCATTTCTCTTTATTTCTTCTCAGCTAAGAAAACAAGAGTGTAAGTAGAATACATTGAAAGTGCAGTGCTCTACTTGAAGTTTGTTTAGTTTTTTTTTTATGTTTTCCACCGTTTGGAGAGGATCCATGGTTTCTCTTGCCCTATTCAACTCCTCCTCTGTCTAAATCCATCCATCTCACTTGAATTAGAGTTCTAAATTCAATTTCCTACCTTAACCCATCGAGATCCTCGCAGAAATGTGCCTCATTCCCCACACCCCAAAATCTGCCTTCTCATCTGAGCCAACAATTCATCAATTCATTCAAAAACCTCTTGCACACATATACCTAGCCTAAGATTAATAATCAAATCATTCATCTGAAGCCTTTAGTGAGCATAATTAGCTGAGATTGACCCGGAGAGAGCCCTCTCCTGACTTGGTAGGGCTAGCTACCAGGTTGAGCGTGGTTTGATGTGGACCTAGAATCTTTCCTTTTCAGCCTGAGGTAAATCTAGGCTCTAACACAAGTCTTGGATACATTTGTGGGGGAGAAGTTTTTTTCCTTCCTGGATGGATCTAATGGGTACAAACAAATCCAAATAGCTCTTGAAGGTTAAGATAAGACCACATTTACATGCCCCTGGGAACATTTGCATACAGAGTCCTCCTATTTAGTCTTTGTAATCCACCTGCATTGTTTCAGAGGGAAATTTTTGTGGATTTTCTTTGATTTGATGGATGATAGTGTTGAAATCTACATGGATTATTTCACGACATATGGAGATTCATTCGAAGAAGCATTGGGGAAGCTAGAAAAATTTCTAGAAGGATGCAAGCAGGCGCATGTCTCCTTATGTACGTAAAAATTCCATATGATGATGAATGAAGGAATAGTCCTGGGACACTTACTTTTAGCTGCAGGAATCTGGATGGATCTAGCCAAGATAAAGGTAATACAACATTTTCCAATACCCAGAACACCCACTCAGGTATGTAGCTTTATCGATTGTGTTGGCTATAACATGCGCTTTATAGAAATTTTTACTAAAACACCACATCCGCATTTACAATTACTGACAAAAGATGTAGACTTTTCATGGACATATGACTATGATGTAGTCTTTGGGAAGATCAATGAACCGGTCTGTAGTGCTCCAATCCTTAGAGGACAAGACTGGGCATTACCATTCCACATTCATGTTGGTGCTTCCCAAACAGAAGTTGGGGCAGTTTTGGGGTAGCGGGTGGATAAGGTACCATATGCAGTTTACTATGTTAGCAAGAACATGGCCTCTGCTGAGTTAAACTACACAATGACTGAAAAAGAATTCCTCGCTGTCATCTATGCCATTAACAAGTTCAGACACTATGTCACTGGTTACCACCTTTGTACACATAGATCATGCAACCATCAGGTATTTGATGAATAAACCCGTTACTCTTGTTCGTATTACAATATGGCTTTTACTGCTTCAAGAATTTGATATTACCATAGTAGATAAACTAGGAAAGGACATCGTGGTTGCTGATTTTCTATCTAGATTAGAAAACAATACCGAAGGTACACCTATCAAAGGTAGCTTTCCATATGAATATATTTTTGCAATTTCTGCTAACGCTCCATGGTATGCAGATATTGCTAACTATCTTGCTACAGGAAAGGTACCTCGTCATTTATCATATAAGGACCAATGGAAAATTATTCATCATAGTACTTGATATTCATGGATGGCAGGATACCTCTTTCATATGGGGGTGTATCAATAGGTTCGATGTTGTGTATCAGAGGATGATATCTATGAGATATTAAAGGTTGTCCATATTGCGCCGTGAGGAGGACATTTTTCAGATAAAAGAACAGGCTAAAAGGTGCTACAAATGGGATACTACTGGTCTTCTATCTTTCGAGATGCTAGAGATTATGTCCGAAGATGTGACATTTGTCAACGGATGGGACAACCTGGGAAATCAAATGAAATGCCATTACACCCCCAGATAGCCGTAGAACCTTTTGAGAAATGGGCCATCGATTTTGTTGGACCCATCAACCCACCTTCCCATCAGAAGGTTCACATCTTGGTCTGTAATGATTATGTGACTAAGTAAGTGGAAGCCAGAGTGGTTGTGAAAGCAACAGAACAGGTGGTGGTAGACTTCCTTTTTGAAGAGATTTTTGCCCGATATGGTACCCCAAGAGAAATTGTGTCAGATGGAGGAGCATAGTTTACATCCAACATGACAGAGAGTCTTATGTAGAAATATGGGGTCAAACACAGAGTGACAACTCCTTAGCATCCCCAAGCAAATGGACCAGTAGAAAGTACAAACAAGGTTAGAGAATATCTTGACAAAAACTGTAGCGAGTCATCACCAGGATTGGTCACAGAAACTCCCAGAATCTCTTTGGGTGTATAGGACAAGATGGTGAAATACAACCGAGTTTTCACTATTTGAGCTAGTCTACAGGAAATCTCCTTTGTTTCCAGTCGAATTCGAGATCAGTACGCTTAGAACAGCTTTGGAAGTGGGATTGAACTTATCAGAGGCCCAGAAACACCAGCGAGAAAAAATCAATGAGTTAGATGAGCCTCATTCAAAAGCTATCCAGATAACTACTGTTGTCCAACAGCAGAGAACGAAATGGCATGATAAATTTATCGAGAATAAGGTGTTTCATATAGGGGACTAGGCATTGTTATATGACTCCCGGTTCAAAGATTTTAAAGAAAAGTTTCACACTCATTGGATGGGACCTTATGAAGTGGAAACTGTATTCACCAATGGAACAATCAGATTGGTTACAGAAGATGAAAATTGTACTTCCTTCCTAGTGAACGAACACCTTCTAAAGTTATACCATCGTCCAACTTTTAAAGATGCCTTCATAAAACATCTTTTTGATACATCTAGTTTGATGGTTGTTGGTGCAAAGAATGCTCCCTTTGCCCTTTAAAAGAAATATATATATATATATATATATATATATAATATATATATATATATATATATATATATATATATATTATAATATATATATATATATATGATGTTACTACTTACTTGTTTGTCTTTTTGCAGGAAAAATAACTAAATTATGACACGGAGAAACGAAGAATTTTTTCAAGTAACAGTCATTGTTTTTATTCCACTAGTTGTTATTACTCCACTGGTGCTGTTACTCCACTATTGTTGTTACTCCACTGGTTGTTGTTACTCTGCTGCTGTTGTTACTCCACTAGTTGTTGTTACTCAACTGGTGTTGTTACTCCACTGTTGGTGTTACTCCATCAGTGTTGTTACTCTGACAGTGTTGTTACTCCACTGTTATTGTTACTCCATCAATGTCATTACTCCATTGTTGTTGTTACTCCAATGGTGCTGTTACTCCCTTGGTGCTGTTACTCCACTGTTGTTGTTACCCCATCGACGCTATTACTCAGCTATTGTCGTTACTCAGCCATTCATCTTTACTACTACTCTACCACCAAGTAGGTCACCAGGTATGCCTTCATTGACTCTTATGGATTTAATTAAAATATTCCAAAAAGAGACTAGTACTTGTCGCGGACGACTGCATTTAAGTTGTGGGGGCTCCCATCATAAAGAAACGATGGCATACCTAAAATTGTAACTATATCACATCATTACCAAATTCAATGAAAATGGAAACCAAAAAAATTGTGCAATTTTGTAATTGTGATTCCCACACATTGGAATTTGAAATTGTACACCAAGAACTTTACCAGCCATTTCCCTATTATGATGTATTCAATTTCCATAATCATTCACATGTACCACCACACCTTGTCATTAATTATTGTGTTAATTGTTATTATCATCCTTTCATCGCATGCCACCATGCTAATAATATTGCCATCATTAGTTGGGTTCCTGTTACTCTCCCCCTACTAGCCGACTGTACCCATCGTGTTGATCCAGTTCTTATAATGATGGGTGGGCTCGCTGTGCGCCATGAGCTGGAGGGCACGACAATGGTTAAAAAAAATTTGGAGGTATGGCAGGTCTTTGAAAATGCAGGGTAGAATGTTTATTTTCACAGGTTGTAAGGATTTAACGAAGCAATTGTGATTGAAATCGTACTCAATTTAGAAGAAGAGAGCTCTCAGTTCCAAGGAATAGAAGTCCCTGTTACAGAAGAAACCATTGTAGAGGTCACTAGGCTACCCCTACAGGGGCAGAAATGGTTTTCACGAAGAACCGCCCTTCCGGAATTCCCCAAAGCATTCTTACAGGCTAGAGAAAATGTTATTCAAAAGGGCCAAGGGTATGACGGAAACTCATTACCACACCCATGGGGTGAGGTAGAAGGTTTTTTAATGAGATACATAACCTGCGAGGGGAGGTATACCACCATGTTTAAATACCATTTTAGAATATTGGTTCACCTCCGGTTCCCACAGGTGGAATACTTCTCATTGAATATGCCTTTATTTATGTTAAGAAGTCTCTAGCTGATGGCACACTCTGCTCGGCGTTTGCGACAAGTGGTAGCAGTAACTACCAACCATGGCTTGGTTTGGGTGCTAGTCATGCATACAATTGGTCGATTTCAAATCCCGTGGGAAACATTCTGGGATTCTACAGAGGAAGAAATAACGGCTACTAGAGCTGCTAGAGAGGAAGAGATGGAAGAGATGGAGGAAGGAACCGAAGCAGAGGATGAATACATAGATCAAGAGGAACCAGAGGAAATGGAGATGGAACTTGAAGAGCGGGAATAGAATTAGGAGCATGAACCAGGGTGGACAGTTGAGGCTACTCCATAAGAACCAACCTCGACCTCAGAACCAATGGAAGAGGGAGTGCTGCAGCAAGTGGCCAATATAGAAAGGGCCACTAGCACCATGACCGAGGTTTTCCTTCAAAAATAAGCCTTGACTATAGAGCCAGTAGAGCAAATCAGCAGCACTATAATAAGAAAAGAGGGACCACATCAGGTTGAGGTGGAGGAATTCATTAATATTATGGTTGAGGGTGTCCCACAAGAACCAGCCTCTACCATAGAACCAATGCAGGAAGAACCAGAATGAGAAGGGCCCGAGCGTAAAATAACTGTGGGGCCAAGAGAAGAAGAGGATAAGGGTTTAATGGATGGAATCGATGTGATTATGGAAGAATCCACTAGATCAATGTCGTGCTGGAAGAAACAGTGCCAACATCATCTATTCAAGACATGTTGGACATAGAAGGTGGTGTCCCACAAGAACCACCATCAACTTGTCCAACTTTTGAGACCAGAGAGGAATTAAATGTCGAGATTGATGTTGTTCCACAAGAACTAGTGTCAACCTCGGAATAAGGGACTACATAGGTAGGGGTTTTTACCCAGAGTGGAGACACTGCAGACAGAGGGAATGAGCCTGAGACAACAATTAGGGTCGAGATAGATTAGGTAGGAGAATTCTTTCGATTTTCCTCTTACTTCTCCAATCTGAATGGGGCAAGGGTGTCTCGCTCTGCTCAACTTATAGAGGAGGAGGTAGCCATTCCACCAATTTTGAAATACAATGGGTCGAAGAAGGGACCAGCTGCCACAGGCTTGTTAGCCACAGATCCCCACAGAGACCTCTCTCAAGAACCCAAAACAAGGGAAGAGGTAGATTTTTTTGAAACGAGGGAACCTGGAAGGGAAAGTTTGCCTGAACCACCGATGGACGTTCACCGAGTGAGCCCGCTAGATATCGAGATAGCTTCACAATAGGGTGAGGTAGGAGACAGTAAGGAAATGGTTGCTTCCCAAGAAGAGAAACAAAGCAAAGAAGCCCCTTTGAGTAACCCTGTGGATACTCCCTCGGGTAAGTCACCATCTATCGAACCAGCTGCAGTACCAGATGAGGTGGTGGTTAAACAAGAATGGGTGGAGTTGTGTGAGCAACAAAGGCTACCTATGAAGTAGAAACATTACCTTCACTTTAAGGAAATGACGTGACTCAAAATAGAGGTTAAGAGGTTGAGGAAACAGATATACTTGTTGAAGAACCTAGTGAAGCGACAGGTTAAGAAGCCCAAAACCATGATGACTGAAGCAGGGACATAGGTAGATGAAGTGGAAACAACTTCTATTACCACTCAGATAGACCTAATATAATATTTGTTTGAAGGCCATGAGTTTTCTTTATCGGCTGAAGTATAGACCTGGAAATCCATCGCGACGCGATATCAGAATGAAGCTAAGAAAGCCCAAGAGCGAGCATCCACAACTATATTTGAATATATAGAGTGCATTGATATAATGCGATTGAGGCATGCAAAGTAGCAGTTCAAGGTGGAGCAGCTGGAAAGGAAAGTAACAGAGTTAAAAACTGATAAAGCGCAGATGCTCCATTTAGCACAGGAAGCGATGGCATATTGCCATCCTGCTTCCTATTACTCTTTATTTTTTCATGAGGACTTGCTTTTCTTTTGTTTGTAAAGCATCTATAAAGAAATTAGTCATGAGATTGAGGATAGTGTACAATTCCTCTAGATATTGAGAGCCCATGGTGTGCCAACTCAACACTTGATGTGCGAGCTTTATATGCATGGGTATCTCTTGCATGTTGAGATAGAATTTAATCCGGTTCAATATGTGGGAGACATTCATTTAAGGGCCCTCACCTCTTAAACTTTTAATCAGATAAGTTAACATAAGGCTTCTTACATATTTGATTCAAATTAGGCCACGAAGCCTTTTATGGTAAAAGGAGAACTCGAGAGATAAGTGAATATGTATAATAAGCACACTACATTTTTGGAAATTATGGGAAACAAGGAACAGATGCTGAGGACAAAAAAGTGGTGCATCGATATCTGTGTCAAACAATTGGTTATGTTTCAGGCAGAGGACCTGGATAGTTGTTAGAAGAGGTGGATGACGTCACCCACATTTGTTTAGAACAGAGAACCATTTGGAGCACCAAATTTTACACGTGCACTCAGTAGGGTGCCAAGATAGGTGGCGGGCATCCAAACATGTGGGGTTCGATGGATGGGAAGTTGATTCTAGTACCCTGTTCTATGGCTGCCAGTGGAACACTACACCCCAGCCTATAATGTACCAAATGATTGGTGGAAGGAAGTTCTCCTCTCAGAAGGGTTCAAGGTTCTAGGAACAGAAATGGCTGAGGAATATGATCTCGCCTGGCTTTAGGAATCACATAGCCTATCCAACCTAGACCTACGGAGATGGTGATATACATGAGGGAACGCAGAAGGCTAGTTGGGGGGAGAAGTTGGGCACCAAATTGACCTATCGTTTCCGTGAATTTCCACTCCTCTTTTCACCCTTTTTGCATTCATTCACATATATTTACTATGTAACATTATGAGTTAATTCCCCATTATCATCTCTTGGGATATTTATTTAATGAAGTAGATTCATGAAGGTTTCTACCTATATAAACCACTAAAACTTGTGATGACTGCAGATTATGGAGCATGGGTGTTGATTGCACAACATATCACAGCAGTTCTGCAATTCATAGCATCTGCTCGACCACAACGAAGCGGCATAACTGATTGCAGCTACTCCCAACCCATTTTTGACCATTCTTGTTCTTTGTCTCTCGGTGCTAATGTTGCGATACAAATGGTGTATATATTTGGACATATAGTTTCTAGGTTTTGGGGAGAATTATTCTCCTTTGTATTGTATAAAAGATGGGTCATTCCTGTGTCAAGGGGGGACCCCTTATGGTATTGTAAAATCATTATTCAAATTAATAAGATATTAAACATTTTGCTGATCTATCACTCGCTATGAGTAACACAACCATGATCAGAGAGTTAGGCCCTCTCTTCTGAGCAGGTGCTGCATGTTTCCTTGTGTTGTGTGTATTTTCTATTGTTGTGTTTATTTCTTGTCACTGTTATAGACCTCTTAGATAATTGTGCATACCTTTTTACGTTTTGCAGTTGAGTTTTACTTTCGTTTCAACAATGTTCTAATTATCAATCACGAACCCTTGGTTGAGGGCAGATCGTAACCTTGATCCTACATATACCTTGCATGTTTCCTTGAAAAGAATACAGACCCGGATTGATACATTAATGTAGGAAAGGAGTGGATAATTTGTTCATAATTGGAAACCAACACTAGTTCTTCTCCGAGGGATCAAGGAAGACATGTTGGAGACCCTAAACATGTTCTCCGGGGGAGATATATATCAATTATCCATATGACATTAAAATTGTGTTCAAGAATCACTTTAGGGCTACTAGAAATAACAGTAGGTCTAGTCAAGGCTTGGCCAATTCCTCTCCTTCTACAACATCCATCAAGAATGAGACTGGGAACATGTTGGAGGACATTAAAAGTGAAAATTTTCATCTTTTATTTTCAAATGGATACCATGAAGATCAAGAGGAAACAAGAGGAAATAGAGAGAGCCCTAGCTATTTTATGCCCTAAATGTACTAGAAGGCACCCTAGAAATGAATGTCCATTAAATTTCATAGAGTTTTTCTTAATTTGTGGGGAAAACCATGCCATGGATAAATGCCCTTATTTTCCTAGGCTAAAATTTGTACACCAAGTGACAGAAGGTGAGGCTGAGCATCTTTTCTTTATAAATCAAAGAAGGCCTCAAGTACCTCATCCATACTAGCAGGGCATGCAAGGTGCATCTTACTCTTATTACCATCCCAACCATAATGCACCCTTTCCACCCTGGTACTCTTCCACTCATCCATGATGGTCCGCACCTCCTTCTTGGTCTTATTCTCCTCAATATCCTCCTCAACTTGTCAATCAAAACATTCATCCATATGCTCCCAAACCTCCTCAATGGAAAAACCCATCATAAGGGTGGAGGCTTCAACTCAATGAACCTCCTACTCTACTTCCTCCACCTCCAACCCAACCACAACTCACTCATCCCTCTCCACCCAAGGAACCTTAGATTCCTTCTCAACCTAATCTAAACTTGAAGAACAAGCAAGAAAAAACATTCTTCAGTGGAGAGACATCTTACCCTACTTATGATGTGGAGATGAAAGAGGTCAAACATAGGTCTAGAAGAGTTCTTCCAGATAACCATCTACCATATCCACCTAAAGAACTTGAAGAGGATAAGGAAGAGAGTACCCCCCAAGTAAATCAACCTCCTTTTCCTGAGAGTTTGATCCACCCTAGACAACACACCCCATAAGATATTGAACTTCTGGGAGAATTGAAGAGTATGTGGGTCAAATTACCCCTTCTCTAGGCTATTAAGGATGTTCCCATCCATAATAAGCTTATCAAGTATAAATATTTCAAACACCCTGGGAGAAGAAAAAGAGACACCCCCACCATCAATGTTATTGGTCAATTATCTGATTTGATGTTGGGGGAGTGAGTTGTCCAAAATATTTAAACCCTAGAATCCTAGTAGTAGATGTGAACATTGATGGCATCATTGTCCCTCATACCATGATTTATCTTAGGGTTGCCATCAATGTGATGACTAAACAAACCCTGGTAAACCTAAACCTCCAAGGAGCTTTGAGAAAGACCACTGCAGTGTTGCAGCTTTTAGATAAATCTATAGTAGCCCCTAAGAGAGTTTTTGAGGATGTCATGGTCTCCGTTGACTCTTGGTAGTATCCTACTAACTTCATGGTTCTGCACCCCAAAACCAAGTTCAATGGCTATCCTCTCATGTTGGGAAGACCATGGTTAGCCAGTACTAATTCTTACATTAGTTGCAGGGCTAGGAATATGACCATTAAGAATGGACATTTTTCTAAACAATTGGTATTGTATCCTCATACTCATCCATCCATTGAGCATGATGTACCCTTGTGGCTACAAGATGAGGAGGAACATGAACTATATCATACAACATACTACCCAATATGTACCCTAGATGTTGTTATAAGAGGGGGGAAACATGATGAAGATGACCTCATTGACCAAGTCCTTCAAAGACAACCCCCTAATACCATGCCTCTTGATGAGCTAGTAAAAGAATATGAGAGTATCCTTTACACTAGATTATGCTCAGTTGACCCAAGTCCTGCCCATGTCAAAGTTATAGAATTTATCCCATTTAGAACATTGAATATTAACCCCTCTCTCTTGGCCAACCAAGAGGACCAATTGTGTAAGATGTTGAGAGAGCACTTAGATACCTTTGCTTGGAACTATAAAGAAATGAAGGGTTGCATCCCTCAGTTTGTACTCATCACATATACATCAAGGAGGGATGAAAACCTATGTTCCAACTTTCGAGGAGAATGAACCCATCCCTTAAGGACATAGTAAAGGAAGAGTTACAAAATTTGCTAGATGCAGGGTTCATATACCCCATCTCCTATAGTGAGTGGGTTTCCCTCTTGTATTAGTCCCAAATAAGAATGGGAAGTGGAGGATCTATGTGGATTACAGAGAAACGAACAAGGCCGCAAAGAAAGAACATTTCCCTTTGCCTTTCATGGATAAATTTTTAGATGATCTGGAAGGGAATAAGTTCTTCTCTTTCTTGGATGGATTTGGTGATTACAATCAGATCCATATCAACCCTGAGGATCAAGACAAGACTACATTCACATGTGCTTGGGGTCCCTTTGCTTATAGGGTCCTCCCAATCAATCTATGTAATGCTCCGGTGACTTTTCAAAGGCCAGTTCTGAGCATATTTGTTGAGCTTGTCCATGACTCTATGGAGATGTACATGGATGATTTCACTCCCTATGGGTGTGACTTCTTGGAGGCTATCTCTAATCTAGGTAAAGTCCTAAGAAAATGCATTAAAATGAACCTATCACTTAGTCTTGAGAAAATGTGAATTGTTAATGAATGCAGGGGTTGTCTTTTGCAATTCAATATCTCAGGAGAGGATACAAGTGGACTCAAACAAGATCGCATTCATAAAAAAGGTCCCTACTCCTTAAAATGAGAGGGATGTTAGGAGTTTCCTAGGCTTAGCTAGATATTATAGGAGGTTTATCAAGGATTTCAGTAAAGTGGCTTCACCATTATTTGGATTGCTGGCCCAGGATTCAGAATTTTGTTGGACAAGTAGCTACCAAGAGGTCCTTGAGATATAAAAAGAGAAATTGATCACTGCACCCATACTTAGGGGTCCCAATTGGGCTCTTCCTTTCCATATCTATACAGATGCATCAAAAAATTTGTGGGGGTAGCCTTGGAAAAAATAGATGATAATTTACCCTATGCCATTTATTTCATTAGTAAAAAAAAGTCTAAGGTTGAATTGAACTACCCTCTGGCTGAAAAAGAACTCTTAGTTGTTATACACTCAAAACAAATTAGGCACTATATCACTGGATACCAATGTTGAAAATAATACTGAGCGGGGGGTGAATCAGTATTATCTAGTTCTTTCAACAAATCTTCCTTATTTACACTTTGAATTATTTTTGCATATCAGTACCATAAAATAATGAGCATGAACAAGAAAACAGACAGTCACATCAAAGAACACCAGATATAAGGTGGAAACCCAATGTGGGTGAAAACCACCTGCTGCAATATGTCTCTATCTTCTTTCAAATTAGAAACTCCTTTTACAATGGTCTTGTACTGGTTCAGTGCTTTACCAGTACGCAGGCTGCAACCTGCAGAGAGCTACAACTCTCTCTCGTTTTCCAGTCTCTCCTGGAAGGGAGCTACAACCCCCTACTTCTTTTCAAGGACCAATTTTCATAAATTTTCAAACTGGATCCATATACATCAAATGATCATCAAGTACATGTAAATTACATAGTCAGCTACAGTAACCAGATCAACAATAACAGAACTGAAGCTAAAACACCTTATCAGAAGAAAAATTCAGTCAACAGAAGATCTTAATACAGATACGCAGTTTTCCTTTCACTAGCCTGCATCCCCACGCACTTCACCTTCTGTGCCCCTGTGTATACACGCAGAAAGCCTTCTGTTGCACCGCGTGCCTACGCACTTCTTCTTCAATCGCGCTGCGTACTGTTGCTGCAGGTACGCACCCAGATACACTATCGCGCCGCGTACTTCACTGAAGCCATGCACCCAAAGACACTATCGCGTCGCATACTTTTTCTATGCTTACGCACCTGAACCTCCGTCGCTCTACGTACCCATGCACTGTGCCTTCGTCGCCTCTGCGTTCCCACGCACTGCGCCTTTGCCGCCCCTGCGTATCCACATACTTATCCTTGTTCTGCTCTCTGTGCCCACGCACTCGCACCGTTAATCACCTGCATACCTCTTATTAGGGCTGAAATACAGTCAGATGCTCAGATCTGATCTTGCGCTCGAGAGATCACCCTTCACAGATTCGCTTTCAACTTCTCTTTTATAGATCAAGCTTTTAAACCGAGAACCCAATATTTCAGATCTTAAGATATTCAATTTTCAAAAGATGCACAATCCAAATGACCTCCTTTTCTTTATATAGGCAAGCTCTTCCTCAAACCATGGACCAATACCACGGGCCAAAACCATAATAATACAATACCATCGGCTAAATACCAAGGGTTAAACATAAGAAACCCCACGTGTACACACTTTACTGCCTTGAAGAGTGTGCAATGGGGGTACGCACCTCATGAATGGGTAACCTGCATGTTGGGACGTGGTCCCTGCACGGCGTACCTACGGGTACGCATCTTTTGAACTGTTCTCCTGCATACTTCTTAATTCTTATCATATTGAGAGCCATGCCATGGGTGTTGCCATCAAGTACAACATTTGTAACATATAACCTCACCAGAAACATAATGCCAACAATCTCCCCCTTTGGACTTGATGGCAACCTCAAAAGCTTCAGCAACATTCTCCCCCTTTGACATCAAGGGCAAAGGGTTATGCTCCCCCTAAGAACATGCTCCCCCTGAATATGAACCAGATCTGCAAAGAAGAACCATAATCCACCAGACACCATTAATGACCAAGAAATAGATAGAGACATATTGCAGCTATATTCAGATCAACTCCCATGATCTCCTTTTGTACATCCTCCATAAAGCCAACAATGCATTATATGCTCCCCCTGAACCTGTGCCGCAACCCAGCACATGTACGCATATACCCCAGATGAATCATCCGTACAACCAACAATCAGAAGAGTCTCAACAATAAGATGATGCATCAACAACCCCCAGCTTTTGCCTGAGGTATTCAAAAGTCTCCCTGGGCAATGGTTTGGTGATAATATCAACAAATTGTTCCTGAGAAGGAACATACTCCAACTTGACCTTTTGTTCAAGCACTTGTTCCCGGAGAAAATGATACTTGATTGGTATGTGCTTGGTTTTTGAATGCATGACAAGATTCTTTGAGATTTTGATTGCACCTGTGTTATCGCATAAGATAGAGATAGGTGGTGTACAAGTGATTTGAAAATCTTGCAAGGTCTGCATCATCCAAAGGAATTGAGTGCAGCAAGATGCAACAGCAACATATTCCGCTTCAGCTGTAGATAAGGCAATTGAACTTTGTTTCTTGCTGAACCAAGATACTAATCTGGAACCCATAAAGAACACACCACCACTTGTGCTCTTCCTGTCATCCACGCTTCCGGCCCAATTGCATCTGTATAAGCATGAAGTGTGAGATCTGTATCTCTAGGATACCATAAGCCATAATTTTGTGTCCCTTGAAGATATTTGAAAATTCTCTTCACTTCCTGAAGATGCATCTCCTTTGGATTTTCCTGAAATCTTCCAACTATTCCTACTGCATGCATAATGTTCGGTCGGGTACCTGTCAATAAAGTAGACTTCCAATCATAGATTTGTAGGTTGGTTGATGTACTGCTGCAGATTCATCATTTGCACTGAGGCTACATCCTGTGACCATGGGTGTACATACTGGTTTTGCATCTTCCATGCCATATTTCTTCAAGATCTGTTTGAGATACTTGGTTTGAGATAGAAAGATTCCTCCTTTCTTTTGTTGGATTTGCAAACCAAGGAAATATGTCAGTTCTCCCAGCAACGACATTTCAAATTCTTTCTGCATGACCAAGGCAAAGCTTTGACTCATCTCTTCTTCATTGCTGCCAAAAAATAATGTCATCTACATACACAACAAGTATTAGCAATTTGTCATTTTCAACTTTTATATAAAGATTGCTATCTGCTGATCCTTTTAAACCTTGTTGATGAAGATATTTATCCAAACGATAGTACCAAGCCCTTGGAGCTTGTTTGAGCCCATAGAGAGCCTTTTTCAATCTGCATACAAGATTTGGATAATTCCAAGAATGAACCCATCTGGCTGTTCATGTATACTTCTTCTTCCAAGTCTCCATTCAGAAAGGCTGATTTCACATCCATTTGAAATACTTTGAAGTTTTGAAAACTTGAGAGAGCAAGGAACATTGGAATGGCCTCAAGTCTTGCAACGGGAGCAAAGGTTTCTTCAAAGTCTATTCCTTCTTGCTGCGCATACCCTTACAAACAAGTCTGGCCTTGTTTCTAATTACTTCTCCATTTTCATTCAATTTATTTTTGAAGACCCATTTTGTTCCGATAACATTCTTATCCTTTGGTCTAGGAACCAGTTCCCAAGTGTTGTTCCTTTCGATTTGATCAAGTTCTTCATCCATTGCTTTTATCCAACATTCATCTTCGCATGCCTCTTTCACATTTTGTGGTTCAGTAGAGGAGAGTAATGCCCAATAGCTTGAGGCTTCTGCAACTGTTCTTCTTGTTTGTACACCTGCTTCTTTCTGCCCCATAATCTGAGATTCTGGATGATTCTTCTGAACATATCTGGATGGAGTCTTTTTTTCTATTCTTGTCTGCTCCTCTGGTTCTTCTTGAGGTTCTTCATCATTCTGTTGTTGAGGGTAGCCTTCATCTTCTTCGATGTCTTCATGATGTACTTGTCTAGGAATGTACCCTTTCTCATCAACCACTACATCAATGCTTTCAACAATTCTGCCAAGTCTTTTATTGTAGCACTTGTATGCTTTGCTATGTGGAGAGTAGCCAAGAAGAATGCCTTCATCTGCTCTAGGTTCAAGTTTGCCAAGCTGCTCATCAGTATTCTTAATATAGCATTTGCTCCCAAAGATTTTGAAGTGCTTTATCGAGGGAGTCTTACCATTCCAGAGCTCATGAGGAGTTTGAGTGCTGTTCACCCGAACATTTGTTTTGTTGAGAATAATAACCGCAGCATGAGCAGCTTCACCCCAGAAAGTTGCGGGAGTTCCTGATTCATCAAGCATAGCACGGGCCATTTGTTGGACTGTTCTGTTCATTCTTTCCACAACTCCATTTTGCTGAGGAGTTCTAGCTGTAGAAAATTCTCTTCTTATCCCATGTTCTTCACAGAAATCGAAAAATTCATTTGAGGTAAACTCCCCACCTCTGTCGGATCTGAGGCACTTAATTTTGTGACCTGATTCATTTTCAACCAAGGCTTTGAAGGATTTGAATTTTTCGAATGCTTCATCTTTGTGCATCATAAGTCCTAACCAGA
>APFE031319241.1:0-31669 GCA_000404065.3 Pinus taeda
CCAAGATGGGCCTGTGCTACTCGGGATGCAGCAGGTGATCTTGCCGGTGATCCTACAGATCAGCGACGTACACGTTCTAAGTTTGAAAGAGCCTCTTCTTTACTGGCTCAAGCTCCAGTAAATCATGATCCTGACACTTTTGCAGAAGCTTCAGGCCATCCACATTGGGAAGCAGCTATGAATGAAGAATATAATTCATTGTTGGCAAATGATACATGGGATCTTGTTCCTCTACCAAAGGGACGCAAACTTGTTAGATGTAAATGGGTTTACAGAACCAATTATGGACCAGATGGGAAAGTTGATAAACATAAAGCTCGTCTTGTTGCTAAGGGCTTTTCACAGGTTGAAGGCATTGACTACACTGAAACCTTCTCCCCTGTTGCCAAAATGAACTCTATCCGCCTTGTTCTTTCCCTTGCTGCCTCTTTAAAATGGGAAGTCCATCAGATGGATGTTAAATCTGCATTCTTGCATGGGGACTTGCATGAAGAAATCTATATGGAACAACCCATTGGCTTCATCCAAACAAACTCCAGCCTTGTATGTCGACTTAAGAAATCTCTCTATGGTCTCAAGCAAGCTCCTCGGGCTTGGTATGCCAAAATGGATAGCTTTCTTTTAGAATCTGGCTTTTCTAGGTGTTATTCTGACAATACTGTCTACACCAAGAAAGTGGGCAACTCTCTTATCATCCTTGTTCTTTATGTTGATGATCTTATTCTTACTGGTAGTGATCCCAACCTTATAAACCATGTGAAGTCCAGCCTTAAAAAGAAATTTGAAATGACAGACTTAGGACACTTACACTATTTTCTCGGTCTTCAAGTCTTGCAATCCAAGGAGGGTATTTCCCTTTCCCAGTCCAAGTATGCTTGTGATATTCTTCGTCATTTTCACATGGAAGATTGTAAGCCAGCTCCTTCTCCCTTTCAGTCTGGAGTCAAACTTTCAGTCTCTTGTACTTCTCCTGAAGTTGATGCTACCTTATACCGTCAACTTGTAGGAAAACTCCTGTATTTAACCCATACTCGTCCTGACCTTTCCTTTGCTGTTGGCCTTGTTGCTCGTTTTATGAAAAACCCCCGTGAAAGTCATTGGAAAGCAGCTAAAAGAATACTTTGTTATGTTCGAAGTACAGTACAGTTTGGGATTCATTACTGTGCCAAAGCAGCTCCTCTATTAGTTGGTTTCACTGATTCTGATTGGGCTGGTGACCCTGATGATCGGAAGTCTACTGCCGGTTATGTCTTCACTCTTGGTTCAGGACCTATTTCATGGGCTTGTAAGAAACAGGCTGCCATTTCTCTTTCGTCAGCAGAAGCAGAGTATCGTGGTGCCGTGGAAGCTAGTAAGGAAGCCTTGTGGCTTCGTCAGATCCTATCAGAATTGGGCTTTGAGCAGCAGCATCCGACTACACTTTGGTGTGATAATCAAAGTGCCATTCAGCTTTGCAAAGATCCAGTTCAGCATCAGCGCAGCAAACACATTTCTAAAGGGGTCTCAGGGCCAAATACCATGCAAAGGGGTGGCTACAATGAGGAAATCCATATTCTAGACATATCGATGTGAGGAGGAACTAATCGTGGATGCATGAGTTACCCTAGCCTTTGTAAACCACCCCACTTATTGCCTTTTGCCTTTTCTTAATTTTTCTTTGTATTACTACTCGAAGCTCTAGGAAATGAGAGCATGTTGTGTATCATGTGTAGTAGTGATTACCCCATTAATGGCGGGGCAATTCATTACCCACTAGGGGTTGGGACATGCAAGGGTTCTTTTTCAATGATGTGATAGGGCAACATTAGCCCCAGGAAGCAGGTAATGGGCCATAATGATAAGGCATAGAGCTCATGTGAAATTTTATCTATTGTAGCTACTGGAAATTATTCTTCTAACTCAAAAAAATTAATTATGCAGTTTATTTGCAACGGAAAATAACGAATAAAATCACAACTACAATTATCACCATAAAAATATTGCGGAAAATAAAACACTGGAAACTGAGAAATTCTAACACACACACAATAATTTCGACACAGTTATTTTTGGACAATTATCCCCAGAAAAACCCAGCTTGGGAAAACCGGTGTAGCAGATGAGGGTTTTATTATTAATATTCAACAACAATTTTGAGTACAATGATTTAGATACCCTACTGGCAATCTAATTTGAGGAAAATAGTGATAAAAACATTTTGTGAATTTTCTCTCACTCCACAGCTAATTTATGCCTCCAAAATAGCTTCCCTAGCCTTTACTCTGAGCTCCCCACGTCACCCACTGTGCATAGCCTACACTGGCCCTCTGAAGATTTTGACCTTCCTTCATTCAACTCTTTTGGGAATTGGAAATCTTCCTCCCAGAATGCTACTGCTCTCCTCTTTCACCTGCTACTCACCATCTGGCTCTATCTTCTATGTTGAGTTGCTACTACTAGGAAAATCGAATTGCCTGGGCAACTCAGTATCTGCACCGGATAAATTCTCCATCACCACATTGACTTCCTTTTATAATCCACTGTTGGAGCACCAATGACCAAGATTAAAACTTAATCAATGGTTGGAATCATTTCTGGATCGATCTGTGTGAGTTTCTAGATGATTCACACCTTATCTCAATTAATATTGATTAATTAACCATATTCCCTATGTTTAGACTTAGGAAATATTTAAAAATTGGCTAATAATCTAATTGAGACACTTATAGGCGAAGATTCTAGAAATGATTTCTAGGTTTTGGAGATCTCGTGTATTCTAACCTCTCCACAAAATTTCAAGGCTAGAACACATCTGATGCTGCAAAAACTAACACTCCCTCTTAGCAAGCAATGTGTTCTAGAGTTTTTGCACACCCTGTTTCTGCATCACCTCTTGCCACACTACTGATGTCTGGTCATACTGCCCACTAACCACCGCGCAACTCTGATATATGTTGCATATGTGTTGCTGTTGACACTGCTATACTACTGCCATCACTGCAACTCCCTCTTCATCTGTTGTTGTTGCAACTACAACACTTGCAACTGAAGAGCATCCAAAATAGCCTAACCCTCCTACTGAAACGGGTTCTCCATGTGAAAATTCCTATACTGAAGGAATTCCTACTGTAATAAATCTGAATCTACTTCACCTACTTGATTTTTAAATCATCAAGTTATTCTTCTGAATATTGAAGCAAATTACTTCTGCAGCCTACACTAATTAAATATTTGATCTCATGAAATAGAAAACAGAGCAAAGAACAAGATACATAGGAGACACTTATTTTTGTACGCAATAGTCCCGGGAAAACTCAGTGCGGAAAAATAGATGCAGCAGTTCTGAGGGTTTATTATTATGCAGGAGAAATATCTGAATACAAATCTAGGATGCTCATCCAACAATCCTTTACAAAGAAAATACTGGGAGAAAATTTGAATGAGTTTATCTCACTTCACCCGGCAGAATTCTGGTTGATCTGGCAACAAGACTAGCTAACCCCGGCTACTTCTGCATTGGCTTTATGTAGGCCCTACGTCATCCTTTCAAGCTCTGCTTCATCCCTGCATCAGCTACCTTGGTTGTTCTAGCAGTTCCATCGGGAATGCATTTACATCATATAATGCATTATGACCATCGAAAGCATAGAGTCGGGGGTTGGAAACTTGCCTAGCTTCAGTTGGACGACCTTCTAACCATATGACACGCCCTTCCCCATCGAGGGCGAAGCCCCCCAGGTGCTTATCTGCTCGAGAGACTATATCTGTTGTAATTGGAGACTTCCATGAACCATAAGGTGCACTCATCTTCTCCTTGTGCACCTCAATTCTCTCTGCATACATATCTGGAGTTTTGTGATCCGTGGAGCACTACCTCAAACAGCTTGCCGTGTATAATCCTCTTCGACTGCAGACTGATTTACAATGGATTAAGGGTCTCAAATATGCACAAGAGAAGGAGAATGAGAAGGAAGCCATCGGTCAACTATCATACTACAGTTATAGCAACAAAAACGCCCAAATAACGTATTTTATTGTTGTTGGTCATTTACACCACGTGCAGGGTTACTCTTACTGTTTCTACATAGTTTCACGTTAAAGAACCATATGTATGATATTTAGTGTGTGCAGTTCATTACAGAGTTACACTTAGTTTCTTGAGATTGTACTGATATACATAAGCTTGTAGAGCGATAAGTGTAGAGATTGGTGTGTTTGTCGGTTTTCTTGAATATATATTCAAAATATGGTCACAAGTTTATCCTTGGCCCTGATTCCCCGTGCTTTGAAAAATTATTCAAAGTTTACAAAAGGCCACGTGAAATAATATATCATATGAAATTCTAATTTTAAAATATGAGCCACGTTAAATAATATATCATATTAATTTCTAGTTTTAAAATATTATTTTTGTTATATTTATAAATGAAATGATATTTTAAGGTATACTAGACTAAATATAGTATATGAGACCATTAGTTCTGTGTTTTTTACTTTTTGCAATTCAATATTTTTCTCATTCAAATTGATGATGAGCTGGTCCAACCTTCTAACAATCCCCTCGCTAAAAAGACAATGCCAAGAAAGTGATGCTAACATCTTCTCATAGCTTTCTCTAATGTCTTTAAATGCATCACATTCCAAAATGAAATGTTTTTCCAATTCCACTACCCCAGACGTGCAAAATGTACACACCCATTATTCCCAAGCTTCTTTAGGCCTTTTCCACCGTCCTGTTTCACACCAAAGTTGATGTGAATTGGTCCTTAATTGAGCAATAAGAACCTTTTCCCTCCATGAAATGCTAGCTCCAATGAACTCTTTTTGTTGTAGATCACATGTAGGGTTGAATTCTTCAATGTAATATTTTTTTTTTCTACCCAACTCTTTTCCCATACCTTTTTACGAAACTTCTCCATAACAAAATCCTTTAGCTCCTTGCTATTTGTGGGACAGACATTGAGGTAGATATTCCATTTTTGCATCCATGTGTAGTTTTGTTTCATCCATGTTTTCTTTCTTTCACTTGTGCCTTCATTTTAGATAGCATTAGGCCACCTACCTACTCTCATTTGCTAAACTCTTTTTAGATATCTTATGAGCCGCACCATAGCAATTGCTTCAATAGGAGTTTCTCCTCTTCCACTCAACATTATCTCATAAGGTACTAAAATTTTTATTTATGAACTTGCTCATGATCAAGCGTTTTTGGATTTTCTCAATTTGTTTCCATTTTGAGACGGGAGTGCTGCTAGCCCACAATTCACACCCATATAACATCACTAGACAAACTAGGAGTCGAAAAAACACTTTAATCATTTTCCAATTCCATAACTCTGCCTCTCTACATCTGTTTTGAAGAGCATAGAATGCTTTTCACCCTCCTAAAATTCTCTTATTTTTGCAGTCCTCCCAATTGAGTTTGTTGTTGAAATCAATCCCAAGGTACTTGTACTCATTTACTTCTTCAAGAATGTTGTCTTCAAAGAATAAAGTATGTTGGCGTTGCTTCTTTTTATTAGAAAAAAACATTATTTTGGTCTTGCTAGTATTGACCTACGTCCCCACTGGTCTACAAAAATGTTCAAGGGCATATAAGTGCATTTGCAATCCATGGGCCGATTTAGAAATCAATACAATATCATCAGCATATAAAAGAATCTTTATCACAAACTCCCCCAACCGAACACCATCTCCGCCTTGCAGATTAGCCACTCTTCCAGTTTATCAATATATAAACCAAAAAGAGTAGGGGATAAAGGGCAACCTTGCTTGACTCCAATGTCACTACTAAAGCTTTCTGAAATACTTGTTGGAGTTCTAATTTTGATTTTCACTTCTTCATAATGTTTAGGCACAACAACTCTATAACGCACAGGAATTTCAAGCTCTTCCATTCTACGCCACAACTTATCTCTAAGGACTGTGTCAAATGCTTTGTTGAAGTCAACAAAGCAACTAATATTTTTTCTTTGTCCTCCCAAACCTTTTCAACAATGTATGACAACATGATAGCATGATCCATTGTAGAATGTTTCGGCCTAAAACCCGCTTGTCCTCTTGCCCTCTTTTCTTTTACTTCTGCCCACTTACTAATTCTTTTTTTCTACCATGCTGCCGAAAAGTTTTGCAAACAAAGGATTGATCAT
Source organism: Pinus taeda (assembly GCA_000404065.3). Classification (NCBI taxonomy): domain Eukaryota; kingdom Viridiplantae; phylum Streptophyta; class Pinopsida; order Pinales; family Pinaceae; genus Pinus; species Pinus taeda. Next base: position 6,129 of record APFE031319241.1, read on the forward strand.
AATTGTTCTATAGTTGGATGGATTATTAATGTCTCCACTTTTAAAAAGGGGTATTGCTAGGCTAGTTGTCCAGTGTCTTGGGAATCCTTGTTGAATGATGTTGTTGAATATTTCCATGATGTGTTGTGCAAGAGCGTTCATTCCATGTTTTAGATACTTTGCCTTTCTTGTTTTCAGCTTCATAATTCCATTCTCCACCTCCTGTAACGTGAAGAGCTTTGAAGTTGTGTTGATCCCGGGGGGGACTCTGCCCAAAATTATTTCTCATAAAGTTGTCTTGCATATTCAAACCATTGATTGGTTGTAATTATTTTCAATTTGCTTCTTCCTTGGTTGCAGTTCCTGCCAGAAAAGCTTTGGATTATTCTTGCTTAAATATATTAACTCTTCTCTCGTTTGCATGAACTCATTTTTTTTCCTTTTTAGTATCTGCTTATATAACTTTGCATTCATCTTCTCCTTTCCTGCCTTTTTCAAAGTTCTTCTTGCCATTTTTTATTCCTCATCAAACAAGCATTTACAGGAAAACTATTTGATTCTGATTTCCTATTTTTTGCTCTTTTGCACTTCCCAAGTGCACTCAAGTTGACAATAAAATAGTATTTGAACTTTTGGAATTAATACTACATAGATAATGGTAAAATTATTTATATATTTTTTTAACATTGATGAGTAATTTTTTGATAAAATTTGTGCCTTGAACGCATAGTTCAACAACATCTACATACTGACTTCCTGACACAAACATCAACAACATCTACATAATAACTACCTGACACATACATCCTATTAGCACAAGAAACTAAGAGATTTACAACGAACTCTCTCTAAAATCTGATTCTTCATCAAAGAAAGACAGACGAAGTAATTCAACAACATCTACATACTGACTACTTGCACATACATCAACAACATTTACATACTAACTACGTGACACATACATTCTATTAGCATGAGCCTAGATCCATCTTAACTCGCGATTTACCAAGCACTAAGAGGGATCAATTCTCTTTTCACTTTAGAAGAGTTTTGCCTCTCAAGAAATTTGATCCCTCTTCGAGCTTGGTAGATCCTGAGTTAAAATGGATCTAGGCTGGTTTAATTATTATTTCTAATTAATTATAATTATTAATTTCATGTTTATGTTTTATTTATTTTATTTTATTACTTTTATTTTTATTTTATTTTTCTCCCGTCAAAATGTTAAAGATTACAACATCTCTACCATATTGAGATTAAATGTTTACATAGGAGTTAAGTTTACTTATGAATCTCGAATATAAAGAATTTTTTTAATAAAAAATGAATCCGGTGAGAGGAAATCTTGGATAAAATATAATATTACAATATTATATGTTACCCAATTTTTATTACCACCCCCACCCAATTAAAAGTAGCCAAGAGAGAAGAGAAATACCAATTAAAATGTTATATTATTACATTTTATTTAATATTCTCCCTCGCCATTGTTAATTTTATAGTTGAGTTTGTTTATATTTAAGCTTCAAAAAAAAAAACAATAAGAAATAGATATGTTGAGGGGAAATATTGGGTAAAATGTAATATTATAATATTAGATTTAACCCAATATAACCTAGTAAAAAGTGGATGAAGGTAGGCAAAAATATTAGATAAAATGTAACAATTACATTTTTCCTAATATTTCCCCCACTTTTGATCATATCTAGACATCATTTTCTATAGCTAACTATGTATCTAAGTATAACATCAAACTAAGATGGACTTAGGCTAGTTTAATTTCCCCCTTAAATAGGTTATATTTCACATGAATACCATGGGTCAATATCATTGATTCTTAAAAACATGGGTCAATACCATGGGTCATTTTTGTTTTTATTTAATTTTTACAGCGTTATTTTTTTTTTTAATTTTTAATTTTAATTTTTTTTTTTTTTTTTTTTTTTTTTTTTTTTTTTTTTTTTTTTCAATGAGTTAAAATATTACATTACATTAAGTGACACATTTCTAGCATACTATAGGCATTAGATCTCAGCTCAATGAAAGAATTACATATATCCCTCATACTAAAAAGTTGTTGTTGTTGTTGTTGTTGTTGTTTTTTTTTTCAATTACTTTATCTCACTATATAAAGTCCGACGTAAAATAAAGGTGCAATTTGAAGTATTTTATTTATGACAAACACTGATTTTTAAAGTAATGTTATTGATTGTCTGCTTGGAGTAGCTCAATTAGCAATGGTCTTGGAAATGAAGTCTCATTGAACGAGAAGTCTTGGGTTCACATCTTGTGCTATTTGACATGATGAAAGATGTAGTCCTACTAAGCTTACAAAAAAATGTTATTAATTTTTTGTAAGTAATGTACGCACAATATCTCTCGCATATACATATATTAACGAGACACACACACACACAGATATTATATATATATATATATATATATATATATATATTAATATATATATATAATATATATATATATATATATATATATATATATATATATGTTAATGTAACGTTATGTGACAACATCTCCCTCGTGTACTGGGTTCTAGAGCACATCTCTACGCAATGATTGTAACTATATAGCCAATAAAATTGGCCACAAAGGAGAATTGTATTGCAATATTTTGTCATTCAACAAAAGGAGGAGTCTACTGACATTGTTTCATCTTGGTGTACACCTTTGTTTCTTCCTGAACTTAGTTGTCTTGTAGCATGGTGCGATGAGGTGAGGTTGTCAAATTGGCTGTGAAGGGAGTTTATTTCATCTTTTTGTTCGTTGATCTGATCCTGAAACCTCTGCATTCTTTTAGATTTTTCCATGACTGTTTGTGAGAGCTGAAGAAAGAGTTAAAAAAGAGAATGACAGTCAATGAACTCGTTGATAGGAGGGTGAGGGTAGAGGGGGCATGAATTTGAGGCTCCCTCACCCCCTTCTTTGCTACTGCAAGTGTCCATTACAACCTGGAAACCTAGAAACCACAAATTCGAACCTCTGGCACCTATAAAACAAGTGTCCAATTGCCAACAAGTTGTGAAAATCTGGGAATTCCAAATCCTATCGTAACAACTGATAATATTTCTTCTTTTCTTAGACTTTAAGCTTCTCTGGTAGTTTTTTGGAGTAGCATGATCCGGATTATCCACAGTATTATGTTCATTATGTCGACGTTTCGAACCCCAAAGGGGGTCCATCATCAGGACCAAAATTGATAGAATATGAATGATAATTTTTTAGAGAAGAATCTTCCGACCACATTGTATATAAACCTAGAAAATGATAAATTTTTATATAGAAGCCGACCCTTACATTTTTTTTTTTTTTTTTTTTTTTTTTTTTTTTTTTCAATTAAATTATTATATTTATTTTAGTTTTAATATTCTAGCTTTAATTATTTGATTTTAATTATATGTTAAATAAATTAATTATTAATCCCTAATAAATACAATTGATTAATAATAATAAGTTTATTTTTGTTGAATTGAGGCTTCTGTGATCCATATTAAGTTTAAGAGAAATTCTTCGGCGTAAATCACAAGATAAATCATTTGTCGGCGCGTTTCAAACCAACTAGTGTGGCTCATCGTCAGGACAAGTTGAAGAAACAGATCCAGCATAGCATGTTAAATAGTCTGAGCAAAGCCTCCAACGGCTATCTTGTCAAGATAGTCGTTGGAGGCTCTGCTCAGACTATTTAACATGCTATGCTGGATCTGTTTCTTCAACTTGTCGTGATGATGAGCCACACTAGTTGGTTCGATGTCAAGATAGCCATTGGAGGCTCTGCTCAGACTATTTAACATGCTATGCTGGATCTGTTTCTTCAACTTGTCCTGATGATGAGCCACACTAGTTGGTTCGAAACGCGTTGACAAATGATTTATCTTGTGATTTACGCCGAAGAATTTCTCTTAAGTTTATTTTTATAATGTAATCTGATTCCTTTTATTATTTTTATAATTATTTTTATTTTAGTTTATTTATTATTATTATTATTATTATTATTATTTTTATTTTTTTACTGAATTAATTAATCAATTAATCACTCAATTAAGTTATAAACCCTAAGTATTTAATTAATAAAGATGTAAATTTAATCATGTATTCCATTGATTATAGATTAGTTTTATTGTTTAATTAATTTTATTATTTCTATTTAACCTAAGTATCTAAGAAGAAATTAATTAATTAATTAATTAGTTTAATTAATTAATTAATTTAATTTAAAATTCTTTGTTTTAATAATTTATTTTCCTTAAATTGTTAATTTTACTTTATTTATGTTATTTTAGTTAATTAAATCCTAAGTATCTAATTAATAAAGAGTATTATTAATTATTTAATTGATTCAATTAATTTAATAAAATTAATTTTATATTTATGTTTTAATAATTTATTATTTTTTCTTCCCCAATGTTAATTTTATTTAACCCTAAGTATTTAATTTGATAAATAAGTAAATAATTTAATTTATTTTGATTAATTAATCAATTAATTAAATTAATTAATTTATAATTTTAATAATTTTTCTTTATCAAATGTTAATTTTTTAAAACTATTTAATTAATTTAATTAATATTTCTTCTATTTGTTAATTTATTGAAACAAATTATTTGCAGTTGTCTACGACAAATATCGAAATACATACACTGCAATCTTCACAAATTAATTAATGTGGAAAATAAATGTAAGGAAAATACTAGCACAACAATAACACATTAACGCAGTTTTTTTGGACAATTGTCCTAAGAAAAATCCAATGTGGGAAAACCAGTGCAACAGATGAGGGTTTCTTTTTATTATTCTTCAGCAAAATCTCATGTACAATCTACGGATAGAAGAATAGAAGAAGAATCACTAAGAGAAATTTTACAAACAAATTTATCCACTCCATAGTGACTTTTGACACCTGAGAGGTCCTGTTGACCTCACACTAGCCACACTAAGTCACCCTCTCCGCAGTAACTACGCTGCCCCTACGTCACTGCCTCTGCATGGGACATCTGTGTCATTCTTTTGCACTGCCTCTTTTTGTCGTTTCCCTTTCCCTCGACTATTGTTGATACCCTCTCTCTCTCTCACCTACTACTCACCCTCTCATTCGATTTCCTCTTGCCGAACTTCAGCCAGTGAGAAAACCGATCTACTTGGGCATTTGAGTATTTGCCTGGTATGTTTTTCAAATGCCCATCGAAGTCCTTCATATAATCCTCTCGTTGATCAATCAACGACCTAGATTAGATTCTAATCAACGGTTCAGATCATTTTGAATTGATCCTCGTCTTCTTCTAGAATTTTCACCCCCAATTTAATTAATACCCTTTAATTATTTTAATTTCCTAAGTTTAGACTTAGGCATCCATTAAAAATAATTACTTATTTTAATAAATTTGTCTCCGAGTGGAATTTCCCAAAGCGATTTCTGGGTTTTCTTAAATACATGTGTCCTAGCCTCCCTACAAATTTTGAGGTTAAGAACACATTCGATGCTACCATAAATCAACACTTCCGCTGAGTGAGGAATGTGCTCTAGTAATGCAAACTGCTAAAGCATTACCCTGACTCTGTAACATCTCCCTCTGCGTTGCTGATGTCTCACATCACTTCCCACCAACTACCGCAAATGTTGCATCTATGATGTTGTTGTCCCTGCATATTGCTGCCAACTACTAGATTTGCACTGCAACTCCCTCTCATTTGTTATCGCTGCAACTGAGAAACCATATGTTTTTGTTATTGAAATGGGTTCTCTACCATACCCATTTGCTCCCTGAACTGGATGAACTTAGCTCTTCCAAGAGCCTTTGTGAGTACATTTGCTACCTGATCTCCTAGCTCTTCCTAGAGCCTTTGTGAGTACGTCTGCTACCTGATCTCCTATGGGGACATACTACAGTTGTACTGCCCCACGCTGAAAAGAGTCTCTAATAAAGTGACATCTGATATCAAGTGTTTCGACCGATCATGAAATATTGGATTCTCATAGAGTTTGATATAACTCTGATTATCACAGAAAACATTGGTCACTTCCATCCTCTTCCTTAACAAACTAACAAGAAATTTTCTAAGACATATAGCTTCACACGTAGTTGTGCTGGCTGCCATATATTTTGCTTCTTCTGAGCTTAGAGCTACCAAATTCTGCTTCCTGTAGCACTAAAAGGTCATTCTTGATCCAACATTGAAGCAATACCCAGAGGTACTTTTCGGACTACTGAACTACCTGCCCAATCTGCATATGTGAATCCACTCAATTTGACGTCATCTCCTTGGGTGTATTTCAACCCATATTTGATTGTTCCACACACATATCTAAGAATGTGCCTAGCTGCTGCCCAATGTACCCTTTTCGGTTCCACCATGAATTGACTAAGTATGTTGACAATGAAACAAATGGTTGGCCTAGTGTTAACCATATACATGAGTGACCCAATGAGTCGTATGTACAAGGTGGGGTCCACTTCCTTGTCTCCTGATGCATCTATTTTCTTCCATTTGGTGATCATATGCATAGTCGTGGGTCGACAATCTTGCATTCTGAATCTCTTCAAAATCTTTGTCGCATATATTCCTACCCCAAGGAAGATCTCCCCATTCTTCTGTCAAACTTCCAACCCTAGAAAATAATGCATCAACCCCATATCTTTCATGTCGAATTATGCTTCAAGATTCTTTTTAAAGTACTTTATGAGCCTAGATGACCCTGTTAGAAATAAGCCATCCACATATATTACTAGAATAAGTAGCTCATTCACCATCATTAGATAGTAGAGATTGGGATCAACATCACTCTTGATCAATAGCAACTGCTACAATTAATTATCAACCTGACCATACCATGCTATGGGTGCCTGATTGAGCCCATACAAGGCTTTCTTTAACCTACATACATGAGTTCTCTTTTTATGAGTCTCGAAGCCTTTGGGTTGTTCTATATACACCTCTTCTTCTATCACCCCATTCAAGAATGTTGCCTTGAAATCCATTTGGTGAATCTCCCATCCCATTTGAGCTGCTAGGGATATAATGGATCTTATAGAGGTATATCTAGCTATTGGGGTGAAGGTCTCCTCATAGTCTATTCCTTCCTTTTGTGCGTACCCCTTTGCCACAAACCTAGCCTTGTACTTCTCTATACTGCCATCTGCAACATACTTGATCTTGTAGATCCACCTTGATCCTACAACTGATCTATCCTCTGGTCTAGGCACCACTTCCCAGACATCATTCATCATGTTAGAGCTATACTCTTATACCATGGAATCTACCCAAACTTGGTTTTGTACATATTCCTGAAAATTGGAGAGTTCTTCAACCTGTGCTACCAAGGCTTGGTACCTGTCAAGCTGTCTATGTTTCCTCTTGTTGGTTCCAGGAGCTACGACAAACTCCTTTATGTCCCTCAACATTTGTTGTACTTCCCTGTTGGTTCTACCACTAGTGGTGGGAGGCTCAATCGAATCCTCCTCTTGTTCTTGTTGTTCCATCTACTAAGAACTTCCTGGATCTCCTACTCTTGAGGAAATACTGGACTTGACTTCGCAGAGGATTTTGGATTTCCTAAGAAGGAGGTGAATCTTGGTATTACTTTGAGGGTGGAGGTGTGATCCCTTAGATTCCTTTGATAATTGATACAAGCATCGTATCCTTTTATTTGTTGGTTTAGTAAATGTGCATATGTGTATATGTGGTTATTGTAAATACCGTAATGAGTTGTGTCCTTTGGTCGACACTTGTTCTTGTGTGGAAGTGTCAACCACCAACCCTTCAATTTTCGTAATTCTTTCACCAGTCAACACTGGTTTTTGAGTAACAGTGTCGATAATGGTGCCTCTAACTGTCCCAACAAATTTTAGGGTCGGGGGAGAAGTTAAATCTTTCTCCATGCGTCTAGGGGAATGGAATTTCCTTGCCCCTTTTGGCAAATATGCAAGAAAAGGAGAGTGAGTAATAATTTCATCAATTTCCATTCTCTCAATGCTTGTTGATGTAGGCCCTCCTTCTTCTTCTTCTATGTTCACTGGTTGTTTTTCTTCTTCTACCCGTGATTCTTCCAAATCGTCCTTCTGCCCAACAACCGTCACTAGCTCTTGTGGAGTAGTGTCGGTTGTGGCCCCTGTTTCCTCTAAAGGTTCCACATTCATTTGAGCAGGTGGTGTTGGTCCTTGTGTTGTAGCACCACCTACATTTCCATCCAAAGGTTCTTCAACTGCTTGAACAGGTGGTGTTGGTTTTGTGTGGCAGCACCACCTACATTTCCATCCAAAGGTTCTTCAACTGCTTGAACATGTGTTGTTGGTTCTTGTGTGTCAGCACCACCTACATTTTCAACCAAAGTTTCTTCAATTGCTTAGACAAGTGATGCAGGCTCTTGTGTGTCAGCACCACCTACATTTTCAACCAAAGGTTCTTCAATTACTTAGATAGGTGATGCTAGTTATTGTGTGTCAGCATCACATGTAACTACATCCAAGGGTGGTGATTCTCCTCTTAAATTGGCAGTCGACGCTGGTTCTTGTGGAGCAGCGTCAACTGCACTCTCTTCTATCTCCATTGTGTCTATTTATGTTGGGCCAACAGATGATGTTGGAACAACGTTGTCTGTGGCCTCTTCTTCTGCTCTTAAGCCTTCTTCCCTTGTAGGCAGCATACCCGCAAGTTCTTCCTCTGCTAGTTCGGTGAATTTTGGCCAAACCACGGAGGTTTGAGTCAGAGCATGCACCACCAATAATATAACCAATCTATGATTTGTGAGAACTGCTAATGGTTGTCGATACCGATGGGCATATTGTGCCATTAAGTGAAGGATGCTCCATAGAAAGTATGTCATGTCTAAAGAATGAACCTACACATGCCAAAACCGAAGGCATGAAAGGAGTTTGAAATGATATTTAAACACTGTAGAGAAACAACCATCATAAGTAACATACCTCATAACAAAATACTCCACCTCAACCCATGGGTATGGCAGAGATTTACGATCATATCCTCTTCCAACTGGGCCGCTGTCTCCCCAGCCTGCAAAAACAATTCCAAGAACTCTGGCAGAGGAGACTTCTGAGAGAACCATTTTGAACTCCTCATTGTAACCCATTGACAAACGAAATCACTTCCTCCATGACATAAATATCTAGCCCTCAGACTCTAGAATGATTTCCTTCCACGTTTAACACAAATGCATTTGTGATAGATTCTTCAAATCCTTGTAGCCTCTCAAAATACACATGCCATCATGTGTCCAAGAAGACTTTCCAAACATCTGCATTGCCTCGAACCTGTTCTATGCTTTTTGGTTCATGTCTCATGACCTTCCCACCCATTCTACAATGGCCTTGTAACAACACTTCGGAGTAACAATAGACCATCAAGGAGGAGTGTTGGAAGGTAGATTTGTAATGAGAGATTTATGATAGTGATGCGGTGCAGTGAGCGTGAAAATCGGGAGGATAACAGTTAAATATGAAAAATCCATGGCAGATAATGGTAATAATGAGTAGTAATTGTGGTAATTACTTCGCAGCATTGGAAAGGACCATTCATTATTAAAATAGTACTAACTTCAAGTCCTGATGTATTTGGGTAATCGTGCGAAGTTTGGTGGAAATCGTGGAGTGTGTGCACTTAGCACAAGGTTCAATAATGATACTAACAAGTCATTATTGTAATTTATTTATGGCATCTTTTTCATTTATTATAGTACCTCCCCCCAACTAAGGGATGACCATCCGTGGGCATATGGAGTCATGTCACATGAATTATCAATCAAATCCATAAAGTCGATCGGGGACGTACCTGGCAACTTACCTTAATGGAGTAACAACAGTGGAGGAGTAATAACATTGGAGGGAGTAACAACACCCGAGGAGTAACAACATCAGGAGAGTAACAACACCTGAGGAGTAACAAAAAAGCTTGAACACTTAGTCAGAATCACAACAGAGTAACAACACCATAGGAGTAAAAGCACTGGAATACTTAGAAGAAATCGTGATGGAGTAACAACACCGGAGGAGTAACAACACTGGAATACTTGGACGAAATCGTGACGAAGTAACAACACTAGAGGAGTAATAGCACCAGAGGAGTAACCACACTGGAGGAGTAACAACACCGGAATACTTAGAAGAAATCACGATGGAGTAATAGCACTGGAGGAGTAACAACACCAGTGAAAGTACTTAGACAAAATGACCACGATCAGAGTAACAACATGAGAGGAGTAACAACGCCAGTGAAGTACTTAGACAAACTTTCCATGATCAAAGTAACAATAGCAAAGGAGTAACATCACCAGTGAAGTACTTAGACAAAATTGCCATGATCAGAGCAACAACACCAGTGTGATAACTATAGGAAAAGAAAACGATAAAGTAGTAACAACATTTTATTATATTAGATATATAGATATATATTATTGTTTTTTTTCTTTCTTTTTTTAGATCAGTGGTGCAAAGGAGGAATTCCCTACACTAATAACTTCAAAACTAGAGTTATCAGAGAGATATTTAATAAAGGAGTCTCTTGAAGTTGGACAATGATATAATCGAAGGCAATGTCCATTCACGATCAAAGGAGTATGTGCCTCATCAATTGTTAAAACTCTAACAGTCCCATTATTGAACACCGTGTCAACTTCATATGGTCCCATCCACCTGGAGCAAAGTTCTCCCTTAAAATCCTTGAACCAATCTCCTCTTTGAAACACCTTTTTCTTAATGAATTTGTCATTCCATTTAGTTCGTTGTTGATAGATTGCAGTAGTATGCTAGACAACTACCAAACCAATTTCATCCAACTCATTCAATTGTTCTAGTTGGTGTTTCTGGGATTCTGAAAGATCTAAACCTACTTTAAGGGTTGTCTTGAGCATCTTAATTTCGAATTCCACTTGAAATAAAGGGGATTTCCCATAGGCAAGTTTGTATGGTGAAAACCCTGTTGTGTTCCTCCATGTTGTTCTATATGCCCACAGTGCCTCAGGAAGCTTTTCAACCCAATTTTGGCGATGGTTCGCTACAGTCTTTGTAAGAATATTCTCTAGTACCTTGTTTGTGCTTTCAAGTTGACCATTTTCCTAAGGGTGATATGGAGATGTCACTGTATGCTTGATTCCATATTTTTTCATAATTCCTTCCATTAGATGTGATGTAAATTGTGCCCCTCCATCTGAAACTATCTCTCTAGGAGCTCCATACCATGCAAGAATTTCTTCAAATAAAAAGTCTAAGACAACTTGTTTCATTTCTTTCACAACAGCCTTGGCATCTACCCACTTTGTCACGTAATCCATGCAAACCAAAATGTGGAATTTTTGTTGTGAAGGTGGATTAAATGGCGCAATGAAATTGATAACCCATTTTTCAAAAGGGCTCAAGAGCTAGTTGGGGTTGTAACGACATTTCAACTGCCCGACCAGGCTGACCCATTTACTGGCAACTATCGCACCCTCTAACATATGTCCTTGCATCATGAAAAATAGAAGGCCAATAGTATCCCATTTTTAACACCTTATGACTTTTCCGCTTATCTGCAAAATGTCCCCCCACAGTTGCCATCATGAGAAGCTTTCAGGACATCATAGATGTCATCACCACTTATGCAGTGCCGGATTTGCTAGTAAGATCCTATGTAAAAGAGATATCCCTCTATCCATGAATAATGAGCACTATGATGGACGATCCTTTATTGTTCTATGTAAGGCAAGTGTTGAGGCACGTTTCCTATAGCAAGATAGTTAGCAATATATGCATACAACGAAGTGTGAGTAGAAATTGAAAAAAGATGTTCATCTGGAAAACTATCCTCTACAGGTGTACCTTCATCACTAGTATCCATCCTAGAAAGGAAATATGCAACTAATTATCTTTTCCTGGTTTATCTACAATGGTAATATCAAATTCTTGAATTAACCGTAATCATCTTATAACACGACCAGGGGTTATTGGTTTGTTCATCGGATACCTGATAGTTGTATGATCAGTTTGCAAAGTAGGATACCCTGTGATATAATGCCGAAATTTATTAATAGCATAAATGACAGTCAATAACTCCTTTTCAGTTACCATATGGTTTAATTCAGCAGGGGTCAAATTCTTGCTGACATAGTAAATTGTGTACAGTTTCTTGTCCTCCTGTTGCCCCAGAACCACCCTATTGTTGTTTGAGAAGCATCAGTATAGATGTGAAACAGGAGCTTCCAGTCAGTACTACGTAATATCGGAGCCTTGTAGACTAGTTCTTTGATTTCTACAAAAGTTGCTTCACATTCACATGCCACACAAATTTTGCATCCTTAGATAACAATTGAAAAAGTGGGAATGTCATTTTAGAAAAAAATTCTATGAAACGCTTATAATAGCTAGCATAACCAATAAAGTTGTGTACCTGTGTTGGTGTCTTAGGTGTAGGAAATTTTAATATTACCTCTACCTTCACAGAATCAACCCGAATTCCTGCGGTTGAAAGCAACTGTCCCAACATTATTCCTTCTTTCATCATCATATGACATTTGACTGTACTAAGAGGAACATGTGTTTTCTTGCATCTTTCAAGTACTTTCTCTAAGTTTTTCAAAGCTTCTGTAAAGGAATCCCCATATGCGCTAAAGTCATCCATGTAAATCTCAACACCATCATCAACCAGATCAGAGAAAATTCCTAATATTTCCCTTTGAAAGGTAGCATGTGTGTTACAGATGCCAAATGGAAGAACTCGGTAGGCAAAGGTTCCCCAAGGGCATGTGAAGGTAGTTTTATCTAGACCCTTAGGAGCTATTTGTATCTTATTGTATTCACTAAACCCGTCTAGAAAGTAGAAGAAATCCTTCACGGCTAATGTATCAAGGACTTGGTCAATAAAGGGTAAGGGACAATGGTCTTTCTGAGTTGCTTTGTTTAGTTCCCTATAATCAATGCATATCTGCCACTTTCCATTCTTCTTAGGAACAATGACCAGCGGGGAAACCCATTGACTGTCTGATATCGGATAAATAAAACCCACATCTAATAGCTTTTGTAATTCATATTTTACAATGTTTTTTAAGGCAGGATTCATTCTTCTTTGTGGCTGCCTAATAGGTCGACATTCCTCTTTAACGTATATATGATGAGTACATAAATCAGCAGGGATTCCTTTCATATCTGTATACTCCCAAGCAAAGGCTTCTTTATGCTCCAGAAGGACTTTCAACAGTTGTTCGGATTAGGAGTGTGAAAGGTTAGGATTAATATTCAATGTTTTCCCTGGTTCAATTCTACCGGAACACTATTATGAGGTGAAATTTCAGGAATTTTTTCTACTTTTGTTTCTGGTTCGATATCTTCTTGAACATTGCAACTCATGACAGTTTCTAATAGCTGATGAGTTGAGTCATAAACAGAGTCAGGACTGTTGAGAAAGGTGTTAATGGCATTGTCCTCTATTTCATCTTTAAAACAGAGAGCCTCACTGATGGTAAGGATGGGTCTAACTTCTTCATTCTTAGATTCGAGCTCTTTTGTAGGCAGAGACTTTTATCAAGGTAAATCCAAGTTTATTTGACGAACTTGGTTCTGCAGGGGGGTAAAGGATAAGATTTTTTTGTAACTTCCCCATTGGATATTACCATGTTTCCAAATAAACACCCAATGTAGGCATCTCCGGTTGCAAGCCTAGAGATTCCTAAAAGCAAAGAATGTCCATCAATTGGGGATTGGGTATGGAAAACCAAAAGGTCAACGGGGTACTGCAATGAGTCTACCAAAATAGTGATATCTTCCAGCTTCCCTACCTGTACGATAGTAGATCGATCTTCGAATTTTAGGATGGTGGGAGTTGGTTTAAGGTTCCGCAGACCCAAGGTAATCACGGTTGCAGAGGTTATAACATTAATCGTTGCCCCCAAATCTACCAGTAGATTTTGGATATCCACCCCATTAATCTTTACTGTCATAATCAGGTTTCCAAGATCCCCGTATTTGACAGGTATGGATTTCCCTGGCATTATATCTGATAATTTACCCATGACATGAATAGTAAGTGGGTCCTTTGGTTTTCTTCTAGGTTTCTTAGAACAATGTTCTTTAATTGTCTTAGAATAAATCAGTACGTCCTTCATAGTCTGAAGTAACATAATTTTAACGAATAAATTATGCAATTCCTCGAAAAGTCAAATTCAGGACAAGTACTTGGTTTGCTCAATGATAATCTCTCAAGATATGGTGGACCAGTCTGACATCCTCTAGTAATAATAGTTTGTGAAGGAATTTGTTGCTTTATAGGAATATGTGTTGGCTGATCCCCTATCGCTCTTTGTTTTGGTTTTGAGACTTCATCATCGGTATGTTCAACAATTATTGGTGAATTCTGAGTATTGAAAACCCGACTAGATCGAAGATTTAATTTGTTACATTCCATGGTGGCGATACTATATGCAGGGAGGTTAAGTGTCTCAACTTGTTGAGCCCCTCTATTATTTGGATTTGGATTGGATTGGACAAGCAGTTGAGGATGAAGAGGAGGATTACTAGTGGGCACATTAGGAGGAAGTTGTAGCTATTGTTGTGGCATAGGTTGTGAGAATTGTCCTGAAGGAGGAGGAGAAGGTCCACGCCAGTTCTGGGACCATGAAGAATTTGGACCAGTTTGAGGGTACCAGGGTTGTCAGAGCATTGGATATTGCTAAGACTACGGCCAAGAGGGTGAAAAAGGTATTGACTGCTGACCAAAATTCATATTATTAAAATATTGAGATGGGTCTCGAGGCATACCTTGATTCATGTTCGACAGTCGTGGTTGCCATGGTTTCCTTGATGCCATAAAATAAAGTTGATCTTCTTATTCATTTGTTCTCTGAAATACTACCTTCAATCTAGGAGGAGACGGGCAAGTGCTAGTGGAATGACTATGTTCACATATTGCACAAGTATCCACAAAATTTAATGGATATTCCTTCAACGGATGCTTCTTCTTGCATCAAGGGCTTAAAATAGACATGGCCTTCTCTGCTTGCATTTGCTTCTACTTTGCATGTAGCATGTCTAGCTGCGATGATAATGTGCTCAGGATATCAGTTCTCAGATTGTCCAGCAAATTCCTAATTTCGGCCTTTGTAACTCCATCGTTGGATGTTTTGAGAGTTCAGATTCCCTGCCTCTATCTCGTAGCCCCTTGTGAACACTTGATGCATAATTCACAAATGGTATCAAATTCTTCCTTTCATATATCTCCTTTCCCTACTACGTTCAATAGCTTCAAAGATTCCTCCCTCAGTGCTTTGAGAAATATGATCTTCAAGATATTCCTATCCAGGTCATTATGGCATAATCTCTGCAAACTATATTGAAAACGTTCCACAAAATCTTCCATATTCTCATCCTCTTTCTGCGTAATCTTAAAGATTTCTTCTTTCACATCTCGGGATTTGCAGTAGTCCTGATATTTCTCAAGGAAAATCATCTTCTTATCAACCCATGTAGCAATATATTTTCGCCCTAAATCCATAAACCATCTATAATTTGTGCTCTTCAAAGTAGCAGGGAATATCTTCAATTTTTTAGCATTGGAAATATAATAATACCCTCGACAAACAACGTCGAATTCAAAAAGGAATGTGTCTGGATCCTCAGAAATAAGACCATGGAATTTAGGTAGTGTTGTCAAACGAATAGGCTTCATAGGCGCATCACCTCTAATATCTCCAATTGAAAATTTGATCAAAGAAGTTGCAGGAGCCATGAATATATGCCAATACCCACTTGGAATCTCAAGAGGTTCTGGCTCTGGCTATTCTATAACAGCTGATTGAAGTTGTTTAACAACACTCCCTTGATCAAATGGTGCCAATAATTCCCTCAAATCTTGTTCCTCTGAACTTGCAATATGTAGTTCCTCATATCCTCTACTTGCTACTTCTTCTTACTCGAATTGCACTTCTGCTATTGGGGAATGTTCTGGTTGTGAAACTAATTTTCCTCCAGATCTCGTATGAGATATTACCCTAGCAACAGCTCGTAATGATGCTCCAGACTCAGCCCTTGAGATGATCTCTTGGATGTAAGTTTTTCTGCCTAAATCAACCCCTTTTTTTCGAGGGTCTCCCTCTATCCCTTTTATTGGTGTCTCTATTCATACAATTAGGAAATAAAAATGAAACATTCAAAAAAATTAAAAGCTCAAGATCTGGAGCACAATAAGAACTTCCCTCCCCAGGACGAGAGAGTTCCCCTTAGAGAAAAAAAAGAGAAATAAAATAAAGAAATCACAAAATTCAAGCTCAGGACCTGAAATAGAGTGAAAATAAAACTTCCCTTCCCAGGAGGAGAGAGCAATACTTATGAAAGTAAAACAAAGCAATCTAAAGCTCTAGACCTAGAGCAAAGTGATAAAAACTTCCTTCCCCAGGAAGAGAGAATAATCCTAAAAAAGACAAGAAAAACAAGAAACCAAACAACCAAATGATCTAATACTCAGAACCTGGAGCAAGGTGTAAGATTCCTTCCCCAGGACGAGAGATCAGTCCTATGGTCAATACTAGTCGTACTTTCATGCCTTTGATAGCCTCCCCGACAATGCCGTCAAAATGTTGGTGTCCATATATGAATCATGCAATTCACCCAATCGACATTTAATTGTCAACTTGAGGTTCTACCAGTTATTTCAAGGCTATCGTGCATTGTGTTTGCAGGCCATAATTTCCCTACCCAACATTGAACATTAATTATAAATTCATCAATGTGTAAAAACAAGTGATCGCTGTAACAACAAATAAGAGTAACAGAAAGTAATAATTGTAACAACAATAAGAGTAACAACAATTAGGACTCACAAAAACACACTGATAAACATTCACAACAACAATAAACTCACGAAAATAAACCTAAACACACATCTAATCCAGTAGCACCTGGTCAGGAGAGTGGGCCCAACTCCCTAATTAGGGTTGTGGTGAGATCAACGAATCACGATATACTCAAAAGATCAAACTGTCATTAATTAAAGAAATATTACAAGTATGTTGTTACAGACCCATAGTTAGAGTATTTCTCCTATAACCTTAATGACTCTTAACAATGATAGCTTTCACAACCCACAACTCTACTTTATACATTTTTTCAATAATACAACTCCTAGAATTACGACATTGTCTGCCTTTAATTACATGGTGGTTTTTAGAATGAAACAAAGTGTAAAAGATAGTAGTGTGTCAATCGATAGATTGTTTCACCGTTGCAGCCAACGTCCAAGGATAGTGTTTCTAGCTTTGACAATATCATTCAGTGAGTCACGGTCCTGGTCATTCTCCCTTCAAATTTGCAAAAGTAACTGAATTAGCAAGCCGCTTAGGTAATAATCCCCTACGACTATGCTTCATTAACCAATAATCAATAAATACATGACAAGAGGTATACTTGTGCATTTTAAGATATTGATTAACTACTATTGGCGTGAAATGGATAAAAAGAACAGGGTAAAAGGGTCAGTAAAAGTATGCAAATCTAGCCACCAACAAGTACCTCTCACTTTGGTTGCAATTGTACTTCTATTTCAGTGAATTTTCTTAACTCTCGCTTTTACGCACCTTTGCTTTCATAAATGTTACTTTCACTTTTGCAAATATTTTTTTTACTTTCTTTCACTTTAAGAAGTGCCATTTTCATGTTATATTTACTTTGGAATGTGTCTCTTTGACTTTCTTTAGCTTTTGCAAGTGTTGTTTTCATGTTATATTTACTCTTGTATGTGTCTCACCTTCGCACATCACTAGATGTAGCTATAGTGCACTCTTTCCATTAGATGGTCCTATGTATCATAGTAATATGTGATAAGACAGATTCCTACAATTTAACGTACTTTCTGGTTGTAATCGACACTTGTGTTCTTAATGTCGCAATGCTACATTCCAACTATCGCACTTAGAAAAAAGTGTTGCTTTGTTGTCGTTTCAAGATGTGATTGTTGATTATGAGTCTTTTGCATTCCCCTAGCTTGTATTGATAGTATTCATTTGTGTGGTATCTGTTTGATTCTTGTTCGAATGCTTTTCTCTCCCTTACTCTACTGGTCTCACACTTAACCATTATGGATCTCTTCTTGGTCCTCTTGCCCAATGCAAGTTATGAAGGAATTAACCCACTCCCAGGTGATGAGCACTTTCTATTCATGAGCCTCATTGATGAAATATATTCCTCCTATACTTTTTCACTGAGTCTTTCTTAAGGTCATCTCCTATGATTGCACATTGAGAATCTTCAAATCGTAGTCACCTAACCCTAGTTACTTGTACTAACTCACTACACTGATATTTGATCAGTTATGCCTTGCATAACACATGGATAAATTATAGTTGATATAAATAACCCATTCCATCCCCTTGCAGAAGAAAATTGTGCAATGTAAACGGCCTCTTTCCTCCATATTGTAGTGAGAGCCCTCCTAGCAAAGTGACTTGATATTTTATTGCTTGTCTTAGCGAATTGTGAAATATTTCCTTCCAGTGAGACCCCCTCTATGCATGGAAAAATTCTAGTGGATATTCAGTACATGTCTAAGCCACTATATTCCTTAATTGCGTAATCATAAGAGTTTGCCCCTTTATCACTACGCATTGCACATTTCTAGTGCATAGTCTTGCTCCTTTGCTAACTATAATCCCTCACTGCACCATCCTCTTGTCCTACTTGGCCTCCTCATCACATTGCATAGTTCTAGTCCACGATGAGACCTTCCCTAAATCACTGTGAAGCCAAAGTATGCAGTAATTGTCTTCCTCTCCGTTCAACCTTGCGCACTACGTAATGTCAGTCAACTAGCTCATCACATGACCTCTTGCACTTGCTCAATGTGTTGGAACCTGAAGAGACCCTCCTTATAGTGCATTGTGTAGTTCTAGTGAGTAGTGATGCCTTTCCCATCCTATACTAAGCTCAACTACGTTATCCCAATAAACCTATCTCTCAACACCTGAACATGCCCATCACAAGCATCTTCTTCCATGAGAAAAGTAAGGGTAGTATAGATGTTTTTTAGACCGATATTATCTTGTCATGAGTGAACTTAATTGGTAGATGTACCTCCTCAACAAGGAAAGGTGATGCTCAAAGAATATGTCAAGGAGAAGAAACAAAGAGCCACTTGCAGAGAAGAAGCACAAATAAGAACTATCATGAACACATTAATAAATCCTGAACCATGGCAGAATGAAGACTTTTCATGATGACTCAGAAGGTCCCAATACTATTCCAAATCCTTTGGAGGGTGAATATGAAGTACAAGCAAATATCTATCATTAAGAATGAAAGACATAGCAACTTGGCATTTCCACATCATTCCATGTCATCGTTGCCAATACGTGGCTTGTACAAGTGTCATCACAATGTCATAAGTATCAATTTGTCTTCCCACGTGATATGGAATGTAATTATGTATTATAAAAAGGAAAATGACAAAATGTAAAAGTGTGGAAGTGCAAGAGTCACATGTCGAATATGAAAATCCAAATGTGAACCAAAGAGTCTTATAGAAGTTCAAAGGTCACTTAGGAGTCCAAGAGTCATGAGGGTAACTCAAGATTCATAGGGGATGTGAAATCTCATTCCTCTTGTTATAAAAGAAACCACATAACTCAAGCAAGGGACTTTTGGAGGCTTAGAATTTGGATAGATACCTTGGCTTCTCTAGCTTGGCATAGGAGAGAAGATCATTCCTTGGAGAAGCAAGAAGTGACTTAATGCTCCACTATTGGAGTTAGTGTCTCATCATTGTAACTATGTAGTTGGATCTTTCACTTAATAATCAAAATCTCATTGAGCCAACACATTTTCATGCATGTGGTGTGAGTATTGTAAGATTATTCTTTAGATGTTTGAGATATATGTTATTTTCATATGTACTAAAGAAATTGAACTACATCATTGGATTTGGTGCTTATCTTGTTGAATGTGTTGTATTTGCTTTAATGATAGTTGTGTCTATGTGAACTATTTCGCTAGATAACTAACGAAACCTTTCTGCTCTCATGTGCCTATCTTAGGATAGTACTATTACGTTCCTTCTGGAGACTCAATTTTGTCTCCCCTCTCATGAATGCCTCCTTTTTCACATTACAATTGGTGTTTCACAGTGTTAACTTGCTTGCTGATTTCAAAGGTTATGTGCATACTCTCTTATGCTATTCATTGCAGCTAAGGAAAAAAATTGAGTTATGGTGGTCGAGTTGATAATTTAGATGGGGCTCCTATTCCAAGTGATGTGAGGTCTAATTGGGACTTTACATCAGGGAGACCCCCTGTATGTTGGTGGTATCCAGCACCATTAATACCCTCCTTTTAGGCATCTGTGTAAATCACAAAATCCTTCACTGAATCTACAATCCTCAACACTGGTGAGAAATTTCTTTAATTTCTCAAAATTGGCTATGCACTCAGTTTCCCACTCAAACTTATTTCCTTTCCTCTGTAAGGATGTGATAGGGTGGCCTATGTTAGGGAATTTTATGATGAAGCTCTTGTAGTAGCCTGCCAACCCCATGAATGATCTGACCTCATTTATAATTTTCGGTATGGGCCACTCTACGATGGCCTTCACCTTCTCCGGAGAGAGAATGTGCCCCAAATAATGAATCTTTGTTTAGAATAATTCCCACTTGCTAAGCTTTGTATAGATTTTGTGCTCCCTCAATAACTGTAGAAATGCATCCAAGTTATTTTAATGCTATCTTGATGATATCCTGACCTCAAGTCAATCTTGGAGAAGACTATTGCTCCCCGTAATTGATCAAATATGTCACTAGTCTGTGGAAATGGATACTTGTTCTTTATGTTCACTTTCTTGAATTTCTTGTAGTCAATGCATAATCTAAGGGTTCCATCCTTCTTCTTTACAAACTACATGGGTGCTCCCCATGGAGAGACACTCCACATCATGTAGCCCTTTTCCAACATCTCCTTTAGTTAATATTTTAGCTTGACCAACTCAGGAGTGCTCATCTTGTATGGTGCCTTGGATGTTGGTGTTACTCCAAGTACCAAATCAATAGAGAAATCTATCTCTCTGTGAGGAGATAATCAAGGAACCTTTCTTAGAAACACATCTGCGTACTGCTACAAAAATGGATATCTTCTTAGCAGTTTGTTCTCCTCATTCTCAGTATCACTGTTAGCTTTCTCATCACTATATAATTGCATTGTAAACAAAATGCATTCCTTCCTATTTATTCACTTGGCTTTCATAGTCATGATTAGCATCACTGAAGTAGGCTTTCTCCTACCATAAAAAACTCTTCTTTCTCTCTGCTCATCTAAGCATTCAATTTATTTTTCAAAATAGTCCACTTTAGTGTGGTGTTTGTATAGCTAATCCATGTCCAATGGAACATTGTATGCTCCTAATGGCAACAAGTTTAGATGTGAAAATGTTGCCATGTTGTTTAGCTCAAAGCACATGACTTCACCCAGTAATTAATCTTTCTCCTGGTTCCCATTGCTAGTTGAACCGACCATGGTTCTACATGCATTTCCTTGGCCAGCCGACACTCTTCTATGAGCTCTGGACTAACATAATTTTAGTTAGAGCCCATATCAATTGCTCAGTCGACACTCTTCCACGAGCTCTGGACTGACATAACTATAGTTATAGCCTGGATCAACTGGCCAATAAACACTCTTTTATGCGCTTTGGATTGACATAATTGTAGTTAGAGCCTGGAACAATTAAAATACAAATAATTTTGTTGGACAACTTACATTCCATATCAATTATGGATGCTTGGTGGTCTTCTTGGCAATTATCCACTACTACATAAATTTTGGGCATGATTTTTGCTATTTCACCCACTATATGAGCTTCCTATGCATTGTAGATATGAGATCCTTTCCTTTTCTGATGGGGGTAATCTCTTTTATGGTGGTTCTCACCAAATGTCCAACATCCTAGTGGTTTTTTTGCCTTAGGCCTGCGTTGATCTCCTGTAGGTGGTTGCGCATGGCCTTTCTCCCCTTGACCAATTTTCTACTAAAATCGGCCTTTGCCAATTGAGGCTACACCTTCTTTCTTATCATCGATCCTTTTGGGCCATTTCTTCTTGTCTTTCCCACTGCCCTTTGATTTCTAATTGCTTTTAAAATCATACCTCCTTTTTTCTAGCTCATAATAGTGTTTGAATTCCTTGATGGCATTGTCCAAAGTTTGTGGTTCATATAACTAGATGCGGTCTCTAAATGACATAATATCCCTGTAATAAACCTTTGAACCTTGGCCTTTTCATCCTTGAGATATGGCACATATCTTAATAGTTCAAGAAATCTGGTAGTATACTCTTCATTTGACAATTGTCCCAACTTCAACTCATAAAAATCCTTTACCCTCATTAATAATATATGTCTAATAAATATTTCTCTCTGAAGATATTTTCAAATTCCTTCCAATTTAGTCTTTCTTCTATTATGCCTTTAACATTTTTCAAATCTTCCCACCATATGTCTACTCTTCCCTTTAGGTTTAATTTTGAATAACTTCTTCATCCCAAGAAACCAAGCTTCTAATTCTTCTGATTTCTTCACCATCACATCAAATGTACAGGGTTTGGCCTTCTTAAATTCTTTGGGCATATAGCCTCTTCCCCTCTTCCTCTGGTAATGATGGCGAGAATGATGGAAATGAGGGTGATAATTTTAAGAATGATGGCCCTTGGTAGCAAAGCTAGAATGCCTGCTAGAATGATGATTATGAGTATTGGTTCTTCCTTCTGGGGTACTTAATAGTGTATTTCCCTTCACGGTATCTTCACTTTCCCTTATGTGCCTCTTCCAAGATTTGCTACCATCTGCCCCATTTGTCTCTCTTCTTACTAAAAAAGGCTGAGCTTGGCTCTATTGATAGCCCCAATCTCATGCTTCTTCTATCTCTGTAAGTCTGATAAGCTTTGCAGTATGACTGCATTCACCTCAGCTAACCTCTCTTAGGCCTTTACCAGCCTTTCATTGTCTACCTTGAAACTTCTTATCTCAACCTTCAAGCTTCTCAAGGTATCTAACTAGTCATGAGAGTTGGCTCCTCCCCTGTTTCCCGTTGATATTTTTTCCTCATTCATGTATCCACCTTCATATCCATCTTGTGACCTATTAAAGTTGTATTGGACCATTCCTGTCCTCATCCTTTAATTTTTTGTTGCTTGTGATGTTGTTTCCATTCACACACAATTGTTAGGTGCATAATATCATAATCAAATAAACATAATATTGACCTTGAACTTGCTCTCACAAAGCTACAAAATTAATCTACTTGTAACAAAATAGGCCATGTTAGCACATTAATATTAATCAAAATCGAGCTACAACCATTATTCCATCTGCATGCACAGTCACCAAATATGTATATGTCAGTCAACGTAATTGGTTAGGTCATCAAACAACATTAAAATATTCTTAATCATTAGTGCTATGTTGCATATGAAATCACAACTAGTTAATTCCACACTTTCTTTTAACACCTGAATATCAGTTTAGTTAATTTTCTCAAAATCATCCTGAAATCCATGAAGGAACTCTAAAGCCTTGCTCATAATAGAGCCCATCCAGTCCAAGTGTTGAACATGGATGCTCTGATACCACACTATAACACTCCCTCCTAACTCTAGAACCAACCCAGAGTTATAAGGAGGTAGTTACTATGCAGATCCAGCTCCCAAGGTACAATTATGGGAACGGGACCTAAATTTTTTTATTTTTTCCAACTTCCTTAGAACTTCCAGTAGAAACAATTTTTATGTTCATCTCATCAAGACGATTCTAACAATATAAATTTTGCCTCAATCCAACTTGCAAATTGAGAATTATGCCTTCTTAAAGATAGGCCTTTCTCACCTTTCACCTTGGCATCCACATGGCAGGTGACTAGGAGGCACTGCCATTATGGACAAGCCATATGGAAAGTGAGCTAAATGACTGGTTAGAAGTTGGCCATACCCATCGATGCACCTTTTTCATTTCCATATCTAAGACCTAAGTCACATTCAACCTGTTAGCGCTTGAAATTTCACCTCAGGCTGAAGAAGACAAACCTCAAGGCAACATCAAACCTTTTAGCCTCGTAGCTAGCCCTACGGGGCAGGAGAAGGCTCTCTCCGGTCTATCTCGTAAAATCTTCAATGGATGAGATGACCAATAAGGTAACACTGATATTAGGCTAGTAAATTGATTAGAAGGATTGATTTTGAAATTTTTGGGCTTTTGGTGGCAAATTGAGGAAGTGGCAATTTTGGGTGCGGGGATTTGACACAGTTTCTGCAGGGGGTTCTTTGGGGCGAGATAGGAGACCGTATTGATGCCTTTAGCTAGGTGAATGGATGAGAAAGACAGGTGAGGAGCTAAGGAGGGCAAACAATAACTTTGAATCCTCCCTAAACAGTAGAAAACATTGAAACTAAACAAACTTAAAAGCAGAGCATGACAGTCATGAATTCTTACTTTAACACTTCGTTTGTTTAATATGCAGAAGGAAAAGAAAGGAAATGATTCACATAAAACACTTACAGGTACATAGAGAAACACACCATCAATACATGTAACCACAAGAATCCCAAAAAGGACTGCAAAACCCTGGTCTTCCTTAGCCAAAAATTGCAGAGGTACAGTGAAATAATACAATGATAGCTTCTCCCTCAAGATTCCAACCTTCCAACCTCCGAAAATGACTAAGAAAATACATAATATAGGCCATCTAACCTCTTTCACTGCCTCCATGGGTCGAGCTCACTATCCTAGGAGCTGTTTCAACCACTTCTAAACTTAGCACTACAAACTAGGCAGTCAAAACAACTTGCCTCTATAAGATAGGAAACCAATTCATTCATTTAATTGTTTGCTATTTCATGAATGAATCTTCTAGAATAGGTAAATATGTGTCATGTCAACATTAAAATACATTAATTACATCAGAGAGGGTGAAAAATCCCATCTCAAGTCAAAACTGGTCAAAGCTGGGCGAATTCCTGAGCTGTAGATGAATTCCTGTGAAAACTGCCCAACGGGTCGCGTACCTCTGCCTGACGGGTCGCGCTAATTTGGAGCTGATTTTGAGGTACTTCCAGGTGTCCAAATTAGTTAAAAGTGGGCTTGTTGGAAAGGTCTGGATGTCTACATTCCAACCCAAGTGGAATTTCTGAATTTGGTGGTCATTTGCCCATCCAAAATTGCAATCTCCCAAGACTGCTTTCTGTGTGTCAAAAATGTGGCAGAAAGTCATTTTTTGCATGTTTTTTTTACTTTCTGGAGGCCCAAAACTTGGTGAAATTTCTTAGTAATGGCTGAGCAAGTGTAACTTTCCATGAAAAATCTAGAAATGCTGAGTTTTTGCAAAATGGAGTTGCCGGGATGAAGGGTCTCACGGGGGGTGAGACCCGTTAATGGAGAAAACCTGTAAATTGCCTGAAAAAACCAAAATTTACCCAAAATGCTCAAAATTTCTTGGGATTTGTGCTGTGGTTAGGCTATTTAGTGCCTTGGTCCTTGAGTGAAGCCTCGGCCAAGATATGGAGGGGATCGGGCCTCCTTCTCCATTTTAGTGCCTTGGCCAACCGCCTT
>APFE031319241.1:31689-78131 GCA_000404065.3 Pinus taeda
TTTGCTTAATGTGCAGAAGGAAAAGAAAGGAAATGATTCACTTAACACACTTAAAGGTACATAGAGAAACACACCATCAATACATGTAACCACAAGAATCCCAAAAAGGACTGCAAAACCCTGGTCTTCCTTAGCCAAAAATTGCAGAGATACAGTGAAGTAATACAATGATAGCTTCTCCCTCAAGAGTCCAACCTTCCAACCTCTGAAAATGACTAAGAAAATACATAATATAGGCAAGCTAACACCTTTCCTTGCCTCTAGGGGTCGAGCTCATCCTTCTAGGAGCTGTTTCAACCACTTCTAAACTTAGCACTAAAATCTAGGCAATCAAAACAACTTGCCTCTATAAACTTGGAAACCAATTCATGCATTTAATTTTTACCCTTTACATGAATGAATCTTCTAGAAGTGTTAAACAAGAGTAAAAATGTCTTAGAGTTGCCATAATTACATCAAAGATAATCATTTTTCACCCCAAAAAGTCAAACTGGAGTCAAACTGCGTTTTCTGGGTTGAACTGGTCAAATCTGGCAAAATTTCCTCAAAAGGTCGTACACCTTTTCTCAAAGGGTCTCACACTTTTGCAGCTCTCTTTGGAGGCCTTCCCTTTATCAGAATTGGGTGCAGGATAGCTCGTTGGAAAGGTCTACGAGTCTACTTTCCAACCCAACTAGAATATTTGAATTTGGAGCTCATTTGCCCTATCAAAACTTAATTCTCCCAAAACTGGTTTCTGCAACTAAAAAAAGGGGCAAAAAGTCAAATTTTGCATGCATTTTGACCTTTTGGAGGCCCAGAACTTGATGAAATTTCTTACTAATGGATGAGCAAGTGTAACCTTTCATGCCAAATCCAAAAATGCTGAGTTTTTGCCAAACGGAGCTACGATGACAAAAGGTCTCGCCCCCGGCGAGACCCTTTGAGAAGCCAAAACCTGTAAATTGCACAAAAAATTCACAAATGACAAAATTTTCTCCAAATTTCTTGAAATTTGGGCTGGGAGTCCCCAATCAAGTACCATGCTTAGTCAAAGAGGCTTTGGCCAAAATTTGGAGTGGATCGGGCATTTTCTTTCGTTTTTGTGCTTTGGCCAACCGTCCTTGGAGCATTTTCATTTTGGCCTTGCAAACATGCATCCTTGCCCAATAGTGATTTTTCATGTTTCTCAACAACTTCTTCTCTTGGTTGGCCTTAGCCAACAGCCTCTCCGAATGTGCATTCACCTGGATGAGCATGGATTCTCGCTCAGCAGGCAATGGATCACCGGGCCTCCTTCGGTTTAGGACTCGGTCACTACGAATCCTCCACAACTCATCAAGCACCTTTTCTCCTCTAGCATTTGCATTTCATTTATAAAATAATATGGGAAAAAGGGATGAACCTATAAGTGTGAGTGAAAGGGAAAGGAGGGAAACAAACCAAAGGGAAAAATAGCTTGAAACAACACAAAGCCTAGCACAGTTTGCTCATTAACATTGCAGCCACCTAATGTCCTTTCACTTGCATGATTTGAGGTTAAAATCATAGCATGATGGCTTACATCCATCACCAACCACAAAAATGATGTGTAAAGAGCCTACCTCGAACAAATTCGATGACTTGAAGGAATATTGGGCAATTGTTTTGAAGTCTACCGCAAGATAGCTCAACGGGTCTCGCAGGCCACTCAAAAGGTCTCACACCACCCAGAAGGTCGCGCCAGTTATATTTTTGCACTGTGGAGGGGCGCTCAAAAGGTCTCGCACTGCCCAGAAGGTCGCACAGGCCTCTCAAAAGGTCTCGCACTTTGGCAACTCTGTTTGAAGGCCTTCCCGGTTTCAGAATTGAGCAAAAGTGGGCTCGTTGGAAATTTATTTGAGTCTACTTATCATTTTACCCATCAAGAAAATCATTTGGCCAACCAAGCTAGGAAAAAACTTGATTTTCCCAAGGTCACTCCAGAGGTGTCTTTGATTCTTCTGAGGAAATGGTATTCTTGACATTTCTCTCAAACCATGACACCTGTGCAAAAAGTGAAAGAGGTTTTTCTTCTTTGGCATGTTATGGACACAAACCTCTCTTAGTTTTCCAAAATTCATCTTTCACCACTCTGAAACATCATTTGAGTGAAACTTGCCCCGATGTGTGAAACAAGGAATTTTGTCGAAATGAAGCAAAATAAAGGGGATAGGGGTCTTCTAAATTCTTGGGTAAATTTTTGGGAGTGGGGAGGGATGTTAGGGAGTAGGGGAAAGTGGAATCTCAGAGATTGAGTGAGGGGAAATGGTCCAAAAGGGAAAAACACAGGCCCAACCTAGAAAATTGCCAAGTTGTAGCTAGAAACTAGGGTTTGTGGAAAAATGAATAATTTGGCGGATCTAAGGGATGGGAAGTGTTTGATAAGGTACTTTAAGGATATGGGAAGGTGTATGAACATCTGGAAACAAGTTTTTCCATTGATTTTACCGTCCAAGAGAAATTGGCTTCAAAACCCTAGGAGAGGGAAATGAACTTGCCAAGGCACAACTGAAGCATGAACAAGATGTAAAATGACTCATTAGACACTGACATGATATTGAAAACCCTATGAATGATGATAGAATCAGCTGAATAGTGACATAGATTGGCATTTGGGCAACTTTAGAAGGAGTTAAAGCAAACCCTAGACCTTGACCAAATTTTGCTTGAAAACTCTTTGAAATGACAAAATTTGACCTTGACGCTTCAAAATCACTTTGTAAGAGCATATTTGATCACTGATGGAGGGCATTCAAGACCGACACTAACAGGACCCACCAACATTTAGGGGGTCTCCTAGATATAATGTCCCAATTAGACCTCACACCGTTTGGAGTAGGAGCCCCATCTGGAATATTGCTCGGTTGCTAAAATAATGAGTTTTAGTGATATGCCTTGGCTGCGATAACACATAGAATGATGTATTCGTGACTTTGGTGAAAAAAGTGTATAACTTTTTGAAGAGTCAAGTTCAATGCATGAAAGACTTTACCACGACAAGGAAAAGTGAGTGAGGTCCTTAGAATCCTATAATAGTACGCAACTTGAAAGGAACACATGAGCATAAAAGGAATCATAAGTTAGCTTACAAAATAGTTTATAAAATAATTGTGATTTAAATATACAACATGTATTCAACAAGATTCATACTAATGCAAATGAAATAGTTCACAAGTGTTAGTGTAAATGAAATAACTTATATTACAAACACAACAAGAATAGTCCTATTATATTCACAACATATGCATGAAAACGTGTCGGCTCTGAGCTTTTATGAAAGTGAAAGTCCCAAACATACATACACAATTACCAAAGCACTAGTCTCAATAGTGGAACATGAAGCCAACACTTGCTCCTCCAAATAAAGATACTCCCTCTATGCTAAGGGGAAGCCAAGGCTCTCAAAAAAACTCCAAAGCTTCTTATCCTATGCCAAAAGATCCTACATGAGTTATGAGGGTATGTTTATAGCAAATGAGATGACTAATCATCTCCCCTTTATGACTCTTGGACTTCCCTCGTGACTCTTTGACTTCTTTCAACCATGAACTTTGGACTTCATTACAAAATGAATTTTCACATTCCACAATTGATACTTGGAATTTCACTTATAATTAATTACAAAAGAATATTACAATATTCTCATACCCATATAAGACAAAATTAGGTAGAGTCGACTCGACAAGCCTAATAAGACAAAAACAAGTCAAGAATGAGTTTGGGGAAACTCCAGCTCAGCCACTTCAACTTGTAGTTTCTCAGTAACATAGTGGTACCAAGCCTTGTACTGTGCGATGACTTCCCCAAACTATGCGATGGGATCAGGCTGGAAGTAGACTCTAGCCTCCATTACATCTGAGTACACTGCCTTGGAACCAATTTGAGTTTCCTTCTTCAGCAAGAGCAACATAGTATTTAACTGGATAGGGCCACCAATGTGCTTCTGCATATTATGCATGTTCACCTCTATATCTTCCTTGGTAGCAATCTTCCTGAGCTGGTCCAAGTATTCTTCAACCTCTTGTCTGAATTTATTCCTTCCTTAAATGGATTTTGTGAGTGAACCAACTAAAGGGATCTTATGTGACTTCACCATGAAATCAACATTGTTGTACAACCTTGCGTATGAGGCCTGAATGTTGGAGCTAATTGTTAATATGGATAAGCATCTGAACCCCTAATTTCTCCAAGTCAGCCTCTTGCCTTGTCTTCTTCACCATCTGAGGAGGTGCACCTTTGTACTGCATTGACCACTCATGCATGGTAGTGTGGTTGTATGAACAACCTTGAGAGCTTTAGCATTATCTTTGCACTTCTTCTACATACTTTTCAGGTGGACAATTGCTTTGTGTATGGTGAGGATTTGTTTATGGCTAAGGAGTAACTTGTGATGTTCCAACAGAGCTGACTAGTTGGCGCAACTTAAATGCATTTTAAGAATTATTTATCCTTTCCTGCTCAGACCTAAAATAAGTCCCACTCGGCCAACTGAAATGTATCTTTGCATAATGATCATTAAAAAAATCCTTGGGATCATATAAATTGTAGTCCATTCGACCGAATGCAAATTTCTTTATCTCTTTACCTTCAGTGTCAACAACATTTAGATTTTTGATCTCATACAATTTAATTTTCAAAGGAAGAGTGGGCCAAGGTGCTTTCTTCTTCCCATGCAACACTCCTAATAGCCTTGTGGAAAGATGATAAGCAAATTCTTGCATGACCAACTTGTCGGTGGCATACCTTGGGTTGAAGATGTGGAGACTTCTAACCGCAAAACACTCTTAGGTAAGTGCCATTCGGTGAGGTAAACCAATGCGCCAATTCTGACATTGCTTCCATCGCCTCATGGGACATGCAAGATGGCTCTTCCTCAAATATCATCTTGTACAATGGAATGAGGAAGTGATTTGTCAGCTTTTTCGTGACTCCTTTATGGCTGCAATCCAAAATTAGTTTGCAAAAAATGTGTACAACAAGTTCATTTGGTGACCATGTCTAACTCATGTCAATAAAGGAGTTTTGAGCACATATTGCATCCATCAAATAAACATACATCTAGAACCTGGCTTGCTTACCATTCATAGGGTTATTAGAATAAGCTACATGGGTACTCAATTTTTGAGCCGACAAGTCTGACAGGTTAAAATATTTTCCTTCTTTAATAATCTAATGCAACAAGAGTGCCTAGCCTTTAGGAAAGGTCTTATTACTATTCTAACCATAGATTCGATAACATAAAACTATCAAGTACTTAAACACCTTCCTTACAGATTTGATCTTTTAAGTGTTATTGGGTGTTTGGTGGAATTTTGATGGCTCTTTCACCCAACCTTTGATGGAACCTTTTGTGCTCAGGTGACTGGTGACTGCATAGAAGTGGAAATCCATGTAGCCTTCTGGCAATGATAAATGATACATACAGTGAAAATCATGTGCCGCAAAAGAGGCAAGCCTTCTTCTACTAGCACTGTTGAGAGTCGTGGTATTTTTATCCATTTGTGACAAAATCTAGTTAGTAATGTTTGTGCATGGAAAGGCTAGATACCTACATGCAATCTTGTGTAATCATGAGATTTCGACATTAATGCAAACCTTCATGTCTTCAAGATCTACTTTGAAATTTCTTGTTGTGTAAATAGCCTTCACTGTGTGCCATGTAATGTCTAAGTCTCTCTCAATGAATAGTTGAGTATCTGAAAGCACTAACATAGTGGAAGGAACACTCTCAATTATCTAATTGATGCGGCTTTTTGTGGTGTTATTTTAGGAATATCTCTTAGGTGCCATGATGATAACAACTAATGGAGAAATATAACCTCAAAAAATATAGTGCCTATATGACAAAATGCACTCATGGCAAAAACAAATTAACTCAAGCAAATCAATCATGGCAACAACTAACGCATTGAGAGGAAATATTGTGCAATTCCTGGGCTGAAGGTGGGAGATTGGCCTCATGAACTATGCATTACATAGTCTTAGTAGTCAAGGAGGCAACTAGAGGATTGAGACTACGCAATGCGTAATCCTAGTTAGGGAGAGTTGGGGGAGGAACTACACACTGCACAGTCCCAGTGTCTAGGGCTGAGGGTTGAGGCTTATAACTACGCAATGTGCAATTGGTAAATCTAGAGACAACACATTATGTATTCTTAGAGGCCAAGCTCAAGGCTTGTCCCTTGGATTTGTGAAATGCACAATTGGAGAAGGCAACTCCTGGCCAAGATTGTACAGATCTACTCGGGAAAGAGAGAAAACAATGAAATATTCGAGTGTTGGGGCAGGAAGGAAAATATATATGGCTAAGGAAAGGCTAGATCAATGAAACAAAGTGTCATAAACAACCATGCAAAGGGAAAAAAAGGAACATGCATAAAGTGACCCAACAACGAAAACTACTAGTGGGAAAAAAGCAAGAACTATATGTGACACTTGAAAAATGTGAACAAGAGACTGAACCAACACTTGTATAAGCTAATATAAGTTAAAACTCCAACTACTATGAAAATAAATAGGAAAAATAACATTCATAGGATCCAAAATGAAAAAAGTGACACATGCAAAAGTTACTCGAAAAGCACCGTAAACTTTACTCAAAGTTCCTTAATCTCCTTGGGAAGCCTAGAGCAAGAATATCGAGTGTTCAAATGAACTCTAGGGGCGTCTATTAAATATATCTAGGCGGGTTAAGGTTTCTGATGGAAATGCCTAAAATTAAGGGAAAACGCCACTTATTTGAAAGTCATAATTAGCAGCTTAGTGGACTTTGCCAGACATTAATTTGGAAACTCCTATTTTTTAGGGATGCCAATTCTGTTTTTTTGGGAAACTTCTTTTTTGTTTGCTGTTGGAAAATGGGATTACGTAATTACTAGGCTCAAGGGCTTGTACAATTCCTTGCCTTAGTGAATTGAGAAGTTTCTAAGGGGGAGGACAACTTTTGCATAGTTTCTGAGCTCAAGGTTGGCCTGCCTTCAAGGATTGAACAGTTCAAATCCTCAAGGTTGGCCTACCTTCCAGGATTATGCGATTTAGATCCTCAAGGCTTAGTGCAATTTCCAAAGACAATGGATTACACATTTTCAAGAGGGAAAACCAACAATGTTGCAAGGTTAAGGCAGAATATGACTTGTGTTAGATTGACGTCAAAACAAGACATCAAAAGCACAAGTTTTTAACATAGCATGAATACTTGAGGACAATGAATGATAAACTCTTGTAGACAAAAGGGAGGCTCCAAAATCAAAGCATGGGCAAAATTTTGGAGGGCGGTTGTAGCAACTACAACACTTGGCGAGACATTGGTATAACTTCAACTCTTTATATGTGTCTTACCTTATGTAAACCAAGTCTAACTCTTCAGGAAATATTGCTCATTTCATTGATCACCATAGCTTCTTTAATTAGATTGAATTGAAGATATATATCCTACCATTTTCTTCATCGATGACACACTAACAAAGACAAGTCAAACTTAGTTGTTTCGATTAGGGATGAGGAGTATATAGATACACAGGTGAAAAGGATTATTAGAGTCTTGGTTTTCATCTCTAGTGTTGCTCCACTACTAGCAAGCCTAGAAAGTACCCTGGCGGAATCACTTTAGGAACACAAACATTGCTTTCCTACCAGTGAGCCTTGACAATACCTGACAAAGTTGCTTGTTTCACCTCCCGGCGCAGGAAGATTTTCTCTTCTTGCACCCTTGATTTACTTTTGTATTTTATTCATAGAATTGTGCATCGACATTTATGGGTTTCATGGGGTGAAATAGGGATCCCGACTTATTGAGAGCAGAATAGTTTGTCCCTTCAGAGAAGGATATTTATACAACTTTGAAATACAATTCACTTGTTAAAGTTTCCACCCCTCCTTACTCTACTCAACTTACTTGACTAGGGAAAACCAACCAATCATTAAAAACTGATTATAGTAGGTGGTACTAGTTATAGATTCAAGCATTGTAATTTCACTAAGGCTCTCTTTGAGAAAGAACGTATTTTCCGTCAAGGTATCACCAACTAAAAGGTTCAAGGCCCATGCAACGAGAGGGAATAAATAGATAACCAAGTATTGACACTAGCACAATTTCCTCTTGAACTTCACCATGCTTGCTTCGAAACCAAACACGATCTCATTCAAAAGTTTATTACAAATAAAAGGAAGGAAAGGGAGAAAATTAAACAAAGTAACAACAAAAGAACTAGAACAAACTAATCCTACTCCTGAGATAACTAAAGTTGGGCCAGGCATACGTAAAATGATACTTCCAATGTAACCACCGAAGCATTACCCATCCATTGTGGGCAAGGGGATCAATAGATGGAAAGATTGTCATAAACAACAATTGACCCAAAAAATAAAATGTGAAATGTTGCAACATTGGAAGACTAAAAATGAAAGCAGAAAAATACAACAAGAAAGTGCATGTGAAACATTCTACTATGCATTGCGGTGGTGTTCATGGACATCGCAACAAGCTATCATGCGAAAGTTTTCTTATAAAATTTCAATCTTGGTAAACATAAAGAAAGTGGAAAACTTGTGTTTTGTAAAGGAGTTTGACATGTATGACTCCTCCAATGATTGAGTGATCATATCATGCAAAACAAATAGAGGATGTCAAACTTGTTAAATAGATTGATTTTCAAATTTTGTGATCAACTCATGATGATTCTTGAGAGATAAAGTATTATCTTGATCATGATTGGAATTAGCATCAAGACTGCAAGAACCTGACATAACCATCAGCATAGGTTGAAGTTCCTCGACAACTTGCGGTAGTTCCAAGACATTAGAAGGTAGATCATCGAAAATCGGTGGCCTAGAAAAATTAACAGTGAACGATACAAAGTCACACGTAGATGAGTCCATGAATAAACTACGACAACCTTGATTAGAAAATTCCTTATCTGAAAAACTAGAATCCTCATGATCTGATGAATCAGAGAGAGGGGGAGATTGAAAACAAGAAATTTCACTCTCTATTTGTTCAAAATGATCAGATGATGGATGGCAGAGATCAAGAAGAGAAGGTTTGTCCTCACCCTATTCAAATGTAAAACTGAAATTCCAAGAGTCTTGAGTGTGATCAAAATTAAGATCGTAAGAAACTGATTCTTCAACAGATACAATAGGCATGACATAATCGTGGAATATGTCGGGATAATGAGGGGGAGGGGAGAAAGGAGAAACATCAAATTGCATCATAGATTCTTGTTCAGCAATAGAATCCCACACATAGTCAATATGAATGATCTCGCAAGTTCCTCGGTTAACACTAACTCCATCCTGAATATGATCCTAATGAGAACTAAATGAAGCAATTGTAACAGGTGGATATAACTACTCACTATCAAGAGGATCAAAGGAACCAACGGAAGGAGGAAGAACATCACTGGTAAAATCTGATTCACAGTCAAAACTTTCACTTAAATTCTGAATATGTGGGGTGGGAGAAGATGGTGGTAAGTTAATGGGTGAACTCTCAAGTTCTCCAACCTCAACTTGCATAAATGGAGCTCTTTGATGAGAAGATGACGATGAGTCACTTGGAACAACAACTTCCTTCATCGCAAATTTAAGAGCTCCATAACCAGTGCATGTTTGGAGACTTTTGAAGGATTCATATTCTATTGGATTCATCAAAATATGTACATTCAAACTTCTCTTTCATGAAATTCCAATCAATGTCATCAACGGAAAATTCGTAACAAAAATGAATGAAGCGATCATGAAAATCTTCAAGATATTCATCAGGTGTTTTTCTTAGATGCATGATTTTTTTTTGTAAACAAATTTATAATCATACTTATCAAAGGCACGGTAGAGATCCTTGACAAGATGTTCGAAAGAGTGAATAGAAGCAGCTGGAAATGTGTAATACCATTATTTAACGTTGGCTTCGAATGTAAGATGAACAACTTGCAAATAGTTCCTCATAATGAATTAAATGATGAGTGCAAAATTGAAGGAAGTGAGCAGTGTGCTTGAGAATGGTTGTTCCACTCTCACCATCGAATTTTAGATTAGACAAGCCATGAATTATCCCCAAGGGCACTTTCATATTTGCAGCTCTTGAAAAATATGTTGGGGTCAAGATATGGGAAGAATCCATTTAATGGTAAGGAAAGTTCAAACAGACTTCACGGGCTTAGCTTGGTATCTGGCCCTCCTTCTAGCGCCACAAATGTTGACAGTGCTCGACCCCTCAACATTTAGGGGGTCTCCCCAATATGAAGTCCCAATTAGACCTCACACCATTTTGAGTAGGAGTCCCATCCGAAATACGACCTAGTTGCCGAAATACTGGGTTGTAGTGGTATGCCTTAGCTGTGACAACACATAGAATGATGTATTCGCAACTTTGGTGAAACAAATGTATAACCTCGTGAAGATTCAAGTGAAATTCATGAAAGGTTCTAACACGAAAAAGGGAAAGAGAGTGAGCTCCTTAGAAGCCTGTAATAGTACACAACAGGAAAGGAACACACGAGCATAAAAGAAATCATATGCTATCATGCAAAACATTTCACAAGATAACCGTGATTGAAATATACAACAACACGTATTCAACAATATTCATACTAATGTAAACAAAATAGTTCACAAGTGTTAACATAAATGAAATAACATATATTGCAATCACAACAAGAATAGTCCTACTATATTCATAACATATGCATGAAAACATGTCGTATCTGAGCTTTTATTAAAATGAAATTCCCATACATACATATACAATTTCCAAACCATTAGTCCCAATAGTGGAACATGAAGCCATGACTTGCTCCTCCAAAGAAAGATACTCCCTCTATGCTAAGGAGAAGCTAAGGCTCTCAACAAAACTCCCAAGCTTCTGATCCTAAGCCAAAAGCCCCCTACATGAGTTATGAGGGTATATTTATAACAAATGAGATGACTAATCATCTCCCCTTTATGACCCTTGGACTTCCCTCATGACTCTTTGACTTCTTTCAACCATGACCTTTGGACTTGATTACAAAATGACCTTTCACATTCCACAATTGATACTTGGAATTTGACTTATAATCAATTACAAAATAATATTACAATATTTTCATACCCATATAAGACAAAATTGGGTAGAGTCAACTAGACGAGCATAATAAGACAAAAACAAGTCAAGCTTGAGTTTGGGGAAACTCCAGCTCAACCACTTCAACTTGTAGTTTCTTAGTCACATAGTGGTACCAAACTTTGTAATGTGTGATGTCTTCCCCAAACTACACGATGGGATCAAGGTGGATGCAGACTGTTGCCTCCATTGCATTTAGGTACGCTACCTTGGAACCCGTTTGAGTTTCCTTCTTTAATAGACATAACATGGTATTGATCTGGATAGGGCCATCAATTTATTCGTTAACCTCCTATCTGACTGTATTCCTACCTATGGCTTCGGTGAGTGAACCGACTGAAGGGATCTTTGTTTACTTCACCATGAAATCCACATTGTTGTACAACCATGTGTAATAGACCTAAATGTTGGCGACGAATGAGCCGAGTTGTTTATTACTCTGGATAAGCATCTGAACCCCTGCTTTCTCTAACTAAACCTATTGTCTTGTCTTCTTCTCCGACTCAGGAGGTGCGCATTTGTATTGCATTGGCCACTCATCTACGGTATAATTGGTTGCATGAACAACCTTGAGAGCTTTAGCATTATCTTTTCACTTCTACTACATACCGTGCAAGAGAACAACTGCTTTGTGCATGGTGAAAACATCCTCATGGAGGCTTCTCATGGTTTTTCCCAATACCGATACCTTACTAATTATGGATGCCTTAAGTTCTTCTAGATACACTTGTACGAGAACTACTTTCTAGACCTCTGCTTGGAGTTGTTCCACTTGTTATATGTAAGTTCTTTGTCACTTATCTTTTCTCGGCCATGAGATACTCCTTGTTTGACTTGGTAGCACCTGCGAAGGCCAAGTTCGCTGCAGTAATAGATTCTGGATTCCTCCTTGTATCTGTCACAATCACCCTTTCTCTATGAACGTAGGAGATGTGAAATCATCTAGAAAGTGTTTCTTATTAAATTAAGGCTTATGTGATCCATATCAAGTTTTTGAGACTATTTTCGGCAATAATCACATCGAAATTCATTTGTCGATGTGTTTCGAACCAGCAAGTGTGGTTCTTGCTTGTCCACTCTTCTTCTGAGCCTCATCATAAGCTAGATTGCATGTATCCATGACTAGACCATCATCAAGAAGAACATTTTCCTCTTCTTCACTCAAAGCTTGCTTTGTTGTGTGCTCAACATGAGATCAACATCTTGGTATTGTTGTTCCCATTCCACCTCCATATCCTAATGTATTGTTAGATCTTCAATTTCTTGAGCAAGTTCATTATCCTCTAATTGCTTACTCTCTTCTTCCAGTATCCGACATTGTTCCTCTTCCTCGACTTATTTCAGGGGTGCTTTTTCTTCTTTCTTCTACCTTTCTTCTTCTTCTTGCCTTTGCCTTTCTTCTCAATCCTTTTGTTCTTGTTCTTCCTTCTGCTTCAATTCTTCCTCCTACTTCCTTTGTTTTCTCTTTCTTTCTGCTTCTATGGACACTTTCAAGATGATTGGATCTGATTTCCATTTGCGGATTTGTTCTTCCACTGGACTATGCACAACCTCCCACTTCCCATTTTCGTGCACTAGGTTGAACCTCATTGATGGTTTTTCTTCCGGAGTTGCTTCTGGCCAAGGAGTAACCTATGATGTTCCTACAAAGTTGACTGTTGGCGGGGCTTAGATGTATTGTAACAATTCTTTATCCTTTCATCCTTAGGCCTGAAATAAGTCTCGCTCAGCTAATTGAAATGTATCTTTACATAGTGATCTTTACAAATATTCATGAGATCATACAAATTGGAATCCATTCGACCGAATGAAAATTTCTCTATCTCTTTACCTTCAGTGTCAACAACCTTTAGATTCTTGATCTTTTATAATCCAATTTGTAAAGGAAGAGTGGGCCAATGTGATTTCTTCTTCCTCTACAACACTCCTGATAACCCTGTGGAAAGATGATAAGAAACTTCTTACACAACCAACTTGTCAGTGGCATACCTCGATAGAAGATGTGGAGACTTCTAACCACCAAACACTCTAAGGTAAGTGCCATGTTGGACAATAATTGTCATTGATGAAATATATCTCTCTTGATGGAAATTTATTTGATGACATATGATGTCATGGGTGGAAGTCACCAAGGATGATGCATGGTTGATGACATGAATGCCACCATGATCATATGGAAAACTTAGATGGCACACTGTTGGGTCCCTATAATACTAGTGATTACCCCATTACTATTGTAGTTATACCCCTTCTTAATATTGTTGTGCCCCTATTGGTTATTACTGTGCCCCATAGAATCCCTCTATTGTTATTTTTGTGGCTTTATATTATTATTGTTAGGTCGGCTGGTTTATATTGTGACTCCTTAGACTCCTATATATAGATAGGAGGTTTTGTCATTTGAATCATCCAAGAATTGTTCATTTATGTAATGTAAAGGAGGTTTCCCCCTCGAAGAGGCTGAATTCTAAGGCGTTGATCTATCTTTTCTATCTTTTCTTGAGCTGGTTTCATAACATGGGCAACTTTCTGTGGCGTGATCTTTGGTACCTATGGCACAGGTTTGTACCATATTCAGCGGGCACTCTTTGTGACTAGGCTTTTTCCTGCATCTAGGACAAAATATCACCAAGTTTTGTTCTGCTTCTGCTTGGCTTGCATGATGTCTAGTTGCATCGTCAAAGTTCCCAAGATATCTGTTTTGAAATCCTCAAGCAGGTTTCCAATTTCTACACAAGTAATGCTCCCACTAGAGGTTTTGTTGTCCCTGGTGGTCATGTCGCATTCTGATGGCTTCAGTATTGTGCTACCTCTTGAGGAACTTATACTAAAATTAATAATATTAACATAATATTCTTGATATATATCACCTTTACCCATAATATTTAACGTTTCTATCCATTGGTCTTTCATTCCTTTAATCAATGTAGTTTTTAATACATTATCAGGCAAGGTCAGAGTTGCATAGGGAGATCGTTGGAGGTTATATTGAAAGCGTTCCACATATTCTTACAATGTTTCACTAGGTCTTGCTACCATTTGAAATATTTCATCTTTCAACTCCCTAGATCTACAATAGTCCTGATATTTTTTTAGGAAAGGGGTTTCATTTGATCCCACTCATTTATAGTGCCCCCACCTAGCCCCATAAACCGACGTAGGGATACTCCTTTTAATGTAGAAGGAAACAACTTTAGTTTCTAGGGGTTGGTGGTATAATCATAACCCCGACATAATACATCAAATTCAAATAAAAATGCATCTGGATCCTCTTATGTGAGCCCATGGAAGGTGGGAATATTTTGGAGAGGAATATCCATCATGGGTGCATTGAAAGTTGTGTCAATGATGGGGTATTGTAATGTAGAGGTCTGGGGTGCTTGTGGATTGTTGGCCATTTGATCAAATATATGTCAGTACCCTTCTGATATCTCTAGAGAGTTATTCCTAGGGTGGTTAGAAGGGATGGGGTTGATCTTAATAGCACTCCCTCGAATTGGGATATTGTGTGTTCCTTGTTCAATTATTCTCTGAGGGGATCTTGGTTCCTCTGTTTCTCCTGTTTCTCCTCCTCCTTAAAAAATATTACAAGAATTACCTTCTTGTGAGGGACTTGGGCATGAATTTTCAATATCTTAAAATCTTTGCTCAGTTCCTTCTGTTTTATTATGGACCTCAGTGTAGGTTATAGATGGTGAGCCTGTGGCCAAAAGGGAGATAGTAGGTTGTCTGGAAGCAACTATTTGAGGACCTACTGATGGTTGAGATTCAACTTCCTTTAAGTTGTCGTCTATGAAAGTTGATCATCCAAGGGTCACTGGTCCCTTAGATTTTTTAGGTTTGGGTAGTGGAATTGGATTGTTTTCAGGTCTTTTCTTCTTAGTCATTCATGCAAACAATTCAAATGTTTATCTCTACCCTAAGTTCCTAACAATTCTATTGGAAAGCGAACGGGGGAGCATGCATTTTATGTGCTCCATACACAGGTTCTTACCTTTCATTTTTAATACCCAATCCTCTCTCAAAAGATAGGCATCAAACACCTACCTTAGCTTTTTGTAATTGTGTTGAAAAGCGGGCAGAGGAGTAAGCACTTTACTTGCCCCGATAATAGGTTCTTACCTTTCGTTTCAATTCCCAGTTCTTCTTCAACAACAATTATCAAATGTACATCACTCTTTACAAATGGCTACACTCTCCCCGACAATGGTGCCAAAATGTTGGCTGATAAAAGGTGCCTTTAAAACTCCTAATTATCCTCAGATTAATTATCAATCTAGGCAAGTCTTCTTATTTCAAGAGTGTACACAGTATGTGGTTGCTATTTAATTTAGAGAGTAATGTTTTATGGATTTCATTACAGATCTTTTAATACAAGAGTAAATAGATGCATCTAGTAAATTCCAATTGCAATTACAGAAATCAATCTTCTAATAAACTCAAATCTTACATTAACAACATCATCAGTTGAGAGTACAGTAATGATAACTCATTTCTCTTTAACTGATTTAATCTAAATCAAACCCAACCTTCAATAAATAATCTGAACAAAAAATGATATCAATCTGAGAGTTCCAACAATGATAGTTAATACTCTTTATAGTTGATTAAATCCAGCGGAATGTTTGTCTAAGTAACTTAATTTGAAATGAAAGTAAACTGAAACAATGATAATATTGTGAGTTATATAAAGAAAATATATTATATCAACACCAGAAAATAATAAACAATGAAGGAAATAAAATTTTAGAAAGCAAAAATACTATCAAACCATCACACTTGCAAAAATGGGAAATGTATGGCACAGAAAAAGCAGTAGAATCCACCAGGGGCCGAACCCTTAGCCGCCAACAAAACACTGCTAAATTACTTCAGATATGCGAGGGAACAACAACATCACTTATTTATTAATCATAGAATATGTGTAGCATTACATTATGACTATATTCTCTCAATAGTGAGATTCTATAATTAAGACTACAAATTCAATAACAACGATGATTCTCCCTCCTCTTCCTTCTTACAAAACATTTCCTTTTATAATAGGAAAGGGTAAAAAGATAAATCATAAAGGGTAGAACATTATGATCCCTCAAGATCTCTTGATCTTGAGGGAGTCATAATAGTTTTCCATCTTTAGGCATTGTTTCCTTCCTTGTGCTGATTCTTCTAATTTGCTTTTGGCCTTATTTGCAACTGCCGCATTCCTTAGCTTGTCAATGTTTGTTGTTCCTTCATAGGGAACACCATTTTTCCCTTTTGTTGTTTTCCTATATAAATAAAGGTAATAATTAGCTAAGTTGTAATTGCAGACAATTCCTTAATTTCTTATCGTAATTCCTTAATAGATTAGCACATTAAGATATAGAAAAGATAAGAATAAAGTTAAAGGATGATGAGTTTAATAGTAAATGCATACCTCTTCCATGACCTAACACAGTACCACTTTCTATGAGAGCAAGTGCTTGAAAAAAAGGTTAAATTGGAGTATGTTCCCTCCAAAGAATAGGTTGCTGATATATTTACCAAATCTCTTTCTAGAGAAGAATTTGAATATCTCAGACAAAAGCTGGGAGTTTTTTTTGCCTCATCCTGCTGTTAAAACTAGTTTTCATAGGAAGGTTTCTTATACATGGATTTCATGAAGCAGAGTCGCGTATATACATGGGTTTCTGTACCTACAGTGGCGTATATTTTTTTTTGATAGAAAAACAGTGGGTCAAACTCAAAATCATATTCTAACATGGGTGTTTAGTCTGATATTGATGGTTGCAGTCTGCTGATATGCTTTTCTCATTGATTTTTATTTGATTGATGAATATGCCTTGATGAATGAATTGTTGACAATGCACAGGTAGCATAGGTTTAGGGGGAACATTAGCCTTCAAAAAATTATGCATTATTCGCATCATGGTTGTTGAATTCATCTATGGTCTCAATTATTCATATCATTTATTATAAAGGTCATTGTTATAGACATATTTGGGCACTGCAACCCCAATCACATATGTCCATAAACCAAGGAATTATGAGTCCCTAAAAGTGTTGTTTCATACCCTAAAGGAACAAGGTCAGCTGATTACATCATCTCCCAGAAGTTCTCCACAGAAAACTGCTCAGAACTGGTCAAAACTGGACCATACAGACTGCACAGTGCAGAGGGTGCGATGCATCTTACCTGCTCAGTGTAAAAAGTGCAATGCATACTGGAAAGCCCTTCTGTAGGGTGTGATGGGAAAGAGTAGAGAAATGGCAGAGATAGTTTGCAAGGTGGATGATCATGTAATCTTCCAGAAACTTCTCCTGTGACACCTGCCTCTCTAAATTCGCCCAGGGATGAGTAAGAGATCATCAATCTCCAAGTGGAATCAAGAACTATCAGAGAGAGGACACTAATCAAAATCCCAGAAGCTGACTCACCCGCCTACAATCATCTATATATGGATCCCTCATCGCAGAGATCCAGAGGCTGGAATCTTGTATCTTGTAGAGAAGTGTTTGTTGGTTTCCTGGTGGAATATCAATAATGTTGGGTGATCTAAGTTTTCATTAGGTGAAGAAGGGCTTTTC
This sequence comes from Pinus taeda, assembly GCA_000404065.3. Lineage (NCBI taxonomy): Eukaryota > Viridiplantae > Streptophyta > Pinopsida > Pinales > Pinaceae > Pinus > Pinus taeda. Next base: position 49,361 of record APFE031319241.1, read on the forward strand.
ATGCTGGGAGGGATGAACGTTGGGTCAGATTCAATGGGTTGTAATCCTCTCTTCTAATCTCTATATCAATAAAGCTTTATCTTTTCCTCCACATTCTTGTATGTTTGCTAATATATGCATGTGTGTGGTCAATATATATCTGGTCCTATATTGTTTACGATTGTAGATCTCTGCACTTTGAAGGTATTATGTTGCTTTTACTTTATAGATACTCATTGAAGCGGAGTAGTCAAGGGAGGAGCGGAAAATATCTGTCAAAGGGGAGAGGGAACAAGCAGAGAACCAAGCAAAATATCGAGGTCGGTATTCTTTGCTCCTCTCCTATCTACTTCTCGTAAAGGAAAGCGAAAGTATCTTTAATCTATTTGTTTCTAAGATAGCTACCCATCTTAGTGGGACTAGTAGCTCTGCATAGACACTAGATTTCCCGATAACAAAATGGCGACTCCGTTGGGGAGCGAATAGCTTGTTTACTTGTCTATATTTGTTTTCTTTATAAACTTACAAACGGAGCCTGAAGTCAAGCCAGCTAGCCTTTGAACTGAATTTTCTATGCAAGTGCGAAGTAGATCATTATTGCTTTAGTCTATCTCCAGGTTTTGTTTATAAATTGAACAATTGATTTTCAAACATCCTAATTTCCCTAGTGGTGGCTCTAGTAGCCTCATTGGATCAACCCTTGTGTTTTGCATCTACTGACTATCATTAACTCGGCCCAAATCCCTGAACTAAGTTAAAAACTGTGACCCAGAACCTAGTTGAAGTCTCGTCCCTGGGCCATCGCACCTTCTCCTCTTTGGAATCTAGATGCATCATACCTCCTGTCTGTAGTATGTGAGATGCATCACTCTTTCCCTGTGTTATAGGTGCGATGATTAGATAAGACCTCTTCTGCTTCTAGATTTTGGTTTTTTGTTCACTCTCTTCAGCTTTATTCAGGATTTTTGTTGTCTATGATCAGTGTACCTCTATGGAAACTCCCTTCCTTTGCATGATTCAGCCTCCATAGTACAAGGAACTGTAAATTTTTTTATGTATTGTTCGCCATTTACGGTTCTCCTTTATAGAGAAGTAGCATAATCAAACTATCGTCTTTTGATTTGGAAGTGTCACAAGTTTTGTTTTCAGCCAAAGAAAAGAATTATATTGTTCTTGATGGTCGATTACATTGTTACTCTTGTATTTGATTTGAATTAATAGTTTTTCAAGTGTCGAAAGTAGTTTTCGATTCAAAATCGCAAAGTGTCATCATTATCTTCCTTTCGGTTTTTGAAAAGAAAATCATTAGTACTGTCACTTGAAACGATTCAAATTTGTACTTAGCATTCTTTTTTTCATTCACACATTAAGAAAGTGAAAACAAATACATGCATGTGCATTTGCATTTAGATTGCTTGTTGGTTTGATTTAGGATAGTGCATCTAGTGTGTGCTCTCTGCTCTATGTTGAAAGAATCCCATTTCTCTTTCCTTAGTAGCTAGGATTTTCATTGCAAAAAGAAGATTAAACAATTGTTTATCATCTTAGATTGCATTTTAGGAATCGTATATCTACATCACACGGTGAACCTGAAAGGCAAACCTGAAGAAAGATCATTTAAAATAAATTCAATGAACATAAAAATGCTTTGGAACCTAACACACAACATTTAGAAGTCTAGGCTTGAGAGGTATTTCGGTGTCGTAAAGCATGGTAACTATCACTTTCATCATAGGTTGGGTGATTCCTCCTCTTTGAGACGACAAGTACCAATACGGACTTGTGCTCCCATGTATCATCGAGTATATATTAGGAGACCACAATAGGCTATATCCTTTATCCTTAGGAAGCCGTGTTTTCCACCCTATCGATCGCAATGCACTGAAAAAAGCATTCTGGAAGATTGACTGCCGTACCATAAAAAGCATTCTGCAGTTTTGCGATTAGTTTGGTAATCCCTCTGTCTAGATTTCTAGAGTAGTCTCTTTCGTTCTTTTTTAGACTCCTTAAAAGAAAAGTTCCGTTTGAGCACTTGTCACTTCAGGCTCATTAAAAATCGAAGGCAACTAGAGTCATCTTTAGCTTTTTCTCGACTCTTAAAAATTGAAAAAAAAAGTTGTGTCAAAGCATCTAAAATTTATTTTAATTGGAATAATATCATTGTTCCCTCGTTGGTATTAGGTTGAGAAAAATGGAATCCACCAACCAAGGATTTCCCCTTGAGGGAAATCCTAGTCCTTTCTCCTCTTGGGGGAATGTTGGTGCACCTCATATGGCCACGTTGTCCCTCCCAGGATTGACAATCGGCTTGCCAATATGGCTCTTCTCAACCTCTGTCATTCAAACCACCGCGATTCCTAAGTAATCAAATAAGAAACTAGATGATACTAGAGTTACCCCCCAACCTTCTACTTCACTTGATTCTCCCTCCCCTCCTTCCTCTTCACTTGGTGAAGTTGGTAAATTTAAAACCAAGTACCTGAGAAGAAGAAGAAAGGGAAGGAGAAAAAGAAGGAGCCAAAGGCGAAAAAGGGCAACCGTGCATCATCTAGTGAAAATCCACACACTGCACCATCCAAACCTAAATCCCCATGTGTCATTTGCAAAGGAGACCACTATCATCGAGATTGTCCTTGCATCCCTCGGATCTTAAGGGACTGGTCTCCTCATTTTCACAATCTGGTGTCATCAACCTCTGACAATCATGTTGAGAGTACACCATCAACTAGCGAAAACAAAGTCTCTAGGCAGAGAGGAAAATGTAAATTTCCTTGCAAACTATGTGAAGGAAATCATGTCATCCACTGTTTTCCCTTCCTAGACGAAGCTAAAAGAGTCTTGGATAGCCATCCTGCTTCACCGCTATGGCTTCCTCCTGGCTATAAGAAACTCTTGCCGAGTCCATTGCTAGTTGAAAATCTGATTGACACAACTTTGGGGTTGGTCGAAGCATCTATCATTGAACATAAACCCTCTGAATCCATACCAGACGAAATTCAAAAGGTTGAGATGGTAGTCGACCCGGTCTTGTCTTCAGAAGGTCCATCTTCAGATGATACAGTCACCGAAGAGAATGAGAATGACACCGTTAAAATTATTTTCATAAACACAGACTCCGATGAACATGGGGGAAATCTACCCGTTCCTTTACCAAAGGAAGGAAGTTTGTCGGGGTCATATCCGGCAGTTTATTCGGTCCCACCTCCAAGAAACCTAGTCATTTCCTTCAATTGGAATCTACTAGGCAGACCCCATTTACTGTCTAATGTACCATTCTGAATCATTGTACAAGCTTACAGAATGGTCATGGTCGGTACTATCATAGATGAAGGGACTTCTGTGAGTGTCCTTTCCTCAACTGCTTGGAAAGTGCTTGGTTCACCATCGCTTCTACTTGAGATGTGAAATCTAACAGGCTTCGATAAAGGAACCAGTCGACCGTTAGGGATCCTTTCGAGTTTTCCTATAACTTTGAGAGGGAAAACCATGTATCTAAATGTAATGGTAGTCTAAGGACCTCTAGATTATAATCTACTCCTTGGGCATGACTATATTTGTAGCATGGGAGCCATTGTCTCCTCACTCTTTCGAGTAATGTGTTTTCCACATGAAGGTCGAGTGGTCCAGCTCGTAGACCAGCTTTCATTCCCCGAATCACACATAGCTAATAGTCAAATACCATCCCTAACTGGTCTTCTCATGCAAGGAATGTCTCATCAATCTCCAGTCCGTCCACCTAAAGAACGCGAGTAATTCGATGGCCATGACTGAAACCCAGGGGGCATGCACCCTAGTCTGCTTCGACAGGAACACTTCGAGTATAGGGTAGGTTTCCGCAAAGGATATATGACTAGTTTTATACACCCATCCGTTTAGGAAAATGGGATTAGACTGGAATAAGATGCCTCCATTAGAAGGTAGTCCTTTCTCGACAGAACAAATGTTTTGTCTGCAAATTGAAGGGTAACCTGGAAACTCTACTTCGCTATATCTGAGGGCATGCACACCCTTTTGCGTGCAAGTGAAAGTGGCTAGCATAACGCTAACCCCATAGTTTTTCTGACTTCGACCGCTTAGGTTAGGTGACTGGTCGAATCAACCGTTCACCTTTGTGGGGGCTGAATGGCACCAGCAAAGCAAAGGAATAGTTTTCCTACCTAACCTCAATAGTTAATTAACCCCTAGGACAGTAGTTGGTCATTCCTATCTTGCATGCGAAAGGGAGCAGACCAAAGTTTTGAATGGTGCAAGATCCTTAAAAATTAAACCTATCGGTGAGACATCCTTATTATACGACTGGCACGAGTAGTTTTTATGCGAAGTTCAAGCTCGTTAAAAATTAAACCTAAGCAATGAGAAAATGTTCCCCCAGAGTTTAAGCTCATTAAAAAATGAACCAACCTCTGGTAAATAACCATTTTGAATGCATTATCATCAGCTTCTGATCCCTAGTCATGTTCTTCCCATCACCTCCACTCTGTTTAGTCGATCATACGCCTCCATTTGATTGTTTACCCTTTTGAGGAACAGCTACGAAGAGTGATTCTGTTAGCCATCCTTGTGAAATTTCCATGATTGGAAGATTCCAAACCTTACTTGGAATCAGCAGCTACCCGAAAATATCACTCGTTCCTCAAAAACGAGTCTCGTTTAAGCTCTTTTCACCTGACTCATAATATATGAAAATATTATTGAGTAGTTGGCCGCGCTAGCTTGTTAAAGCTACTAGAAGTGTTATCCCTCCTCTAGATTTTAATATTTTTGGACCTGAGGGATTATTACACAAAAATATCGAGCGCTTGTCTTGTTCGGCTTCTTAAAACTATCAAAAATTCATCCCTTTTGTATTATTTTATACTTTTTCAGACTTAAGGGATTATATGACGAAAACGGATTGCTGGAGTTTGCTTTCCATCCCTTTTCAAACTCTCTAAAATTGAAAAATGACCGAGTTATCTTTCTCATTAAACTCGTTAAAACCAATAGTGACAAACTTGTCCATGTAGACAAGAACGAGTTTCACTATCGCTAGGCTCGTTAAAACATAACGAAGGGTTTGCTCGAAGGGAAAATTATAGAACAAGCATATAATATCATCCTCAAGCTTGATAAAAATAAATAGGTACTGGTCAGCAATGACTGGGGAAAATTGGGAAGAAAACTTGAAGAAACTTTATTGGTAGCGAGTCGCACTTGAACATGACACTTTCACTCCATCACCATGATTGAGTCCGGTTGGGTTATTTCATTCGCCAGTCATATTACCATTGGTCCATAATACCATCCATGTTTGGGGTTAATACTACCAATCCATTTCAGTGTTGCCAATATGTTCAAGAGAAGTTGATTAGAGAATTCACCAACCCAGCTTGTGTCTCACCCGCTACAATACCTTCACGCTTCATTTTTTCATGACCGCCACCCTGAACCCTATATCATCAGATCATTTTCACCTCCACAAAATCATTTGCTCCGTTTCGTGTCATAGATGTGGGATTCATTAAGTCCCTCCTATGACAGGTTACTTCTTGTCGACGACAGCTCTTTATCCAAGAAGTCGACCTAGGAACAACCCTTTTAGTACTTTGAAGCTTGCATGCCTCAATGGCAAGCTTCTCACTTCCAGAGACATGTTTACATCAATGGCCTTTGACCGAAACATTTTGCGTGGTGTTCGACGCCAAGTCCCTTTTTCACACCACGTGAATTGTACTGTAGTACCTTGAGGGTCATCATCATTATCGGTGATTCCTCTCATGCCTGTTAATAGCTTACATCATTGGCTGGTAATTAGGCAATGTCTTTCCATGTTCGACTCCAAAACATTTTTTACATGGATCAACTTTTACTTTGGGCGAAGATTGGACGATTTTGAAGACCTCAGATCTATTTTCATCCATCCGGGCTGCGATATATTCAGGAAAATAAAGACATAAAATGTACATCATTACTGCACATATGGTCATCTGAATCAAAGGATGATGGCTCTACCAGAATCATCAGTTTGCCACACAAACGATTGTCTATCCTATGTACATGAAAATGAATTTATAAAGTTGAGCATGGGAATGCTCGCCTCAGCTAGTTCATGAAAATGTTATGAAGATAATGTATTGTATTGTATCTTATTACAGGTCACCTTCCAGTTCGAAAAACCTCTGATCCTCATGATAAAGAATTTCACTCGACATCAAAATATTTTCGACCTCATGCTTTAGGGGGCAACTGTTATAGACATATTTGGGCACTGCAACCCCAATCACATATGTCCATAAACCAAGGGCTTCTGAGTCCCTAAAGTGTTGTTTCATACCCTAAAGGAACAAGGTCAGCTGATTACATCATCTCCCAGAAGTTCTCCACAGAAAACTGCTCAGAACTGGTCAAAACTAGACCATACAGACTGCTCAGTGCAGAGGGTGTGATGCATCTCACCTGCTCAGTGTAAAAAGTGCGATGCATACTAGAAAGCCCTTCTATAGGGTACGATGGGCAAGAGTAGATAAATGGCAGAGATAGTTTTCAAGGTGGATGATCATGTAATCTTCCAGAAACTTCTCCTCGGACACTTGCCTCTCTGAATTCGCCCAGGGATGAGTAAGATATCATCAATCTCTAAGTGGAATCAAGAACTATCAGAGAGAGGACATTAATCAAAATCCCAGAAGCTGACTCACCCTCTTACAATCATCTATATATGGATCCCTCATCCTAGAGATCCAAAGGCTGGAATCTTGTATCTTGTAAGGAAATGTTGTTGGTCTCCTAGTGGAATATCATAGTGTTGGGTGATCTAAGCTTTCCATGAGGTGAAGAAGGGCTTTCATGCTGGGAGGATGACGTTGGGTCAGATCAATGGGTTGTAATCCTCTCTTCTAATCTCTATATCAATAAAGTTATTTAAGTTTTCCTCCACATTCTTGTATGTTTGCTAATATATGCATGTGCGTGGTCAATATATATCTGGTCCTATATTGTTTACGATTGTAGATCTCTGCACTTTGAAGGTATTATGCTACTTCGACTTTACATGTATTCTTTGAAGCGGAGTGGTCAAGGGAGAAGCAGCAAAGATCTGTCAAAGGGGAGAGGGAACAAGCAGAGAACCAAGCGAAATATCAAGGTCAGTATTCTTTGCTCCTCTCCTATCTACTTCTTGTAAAGGAAAGTGAAACTAACTTTAATCTGTTTGTTTCTAAGATAGCTACCCGTCTTAGTGGGACTAGCAGCTCTGCATAGACACTAGATTTCCCGATAACAGTCATGTAAAGACCTATGGTGTAATAATATGTCTCTTTTTGTCATAGTCTATTATGAATGAGTTCTTTTGGACATATGATGTAATTTGCACCCCCACTATGCATGGGAAGGATGATGTAATTTTCAGTCATGTCTGAAAATTTGGTATATCCCCATTTGGTCGGGTGATTGATGTATGTATGAGTCATTAGTGATAGGATGGTCATACTCATATAGTTGAGTTCTAGAGTCATGTTATTCTTTTGAAAAATATTTTTTCGGACTTTGCATGTGCTCAGGGGAAGCATGGATAGTATAGTGCATCTTTGCATGTACTAAGGGGTAGAATATCTTGCTCTGCCCTATGCCCTTGATGTCAAAGGGGGAGAGTATCCAGGTGTTTCTTGATATATCTAACAAGTTCTACAACTTCATGTGATCAACCACCAATATGGTTTCCATCAAGTCCAAAGGGGGAGATTGTTGGCATTATGGTACATGTGTTGTCCTTGATGGAAACCCACACACAATTTAGTTCCCACATACAGGTTGGTTCAGAATTGATAAAGGGAAACTCACATTGTAACAGGCATATTCGGAGGTAACATAGTAATGGCATAGAATAATAGGATGATGGGATAAAGGATTACAAATCAGAATCAAGAAATTGAAGAAAAAGGATGTTTTAAGTTGTATACATTGTTTCACCTAGTCCAAGTAGCGTATACAAGCATGTTCAAAGAAAAAAAGGAGCGTATATGTATGCATGCACTTTCACAAGAGGAAACGTGCACATGGGATGGAAAATTATGGTTAAAGAATACCAAGGGTCCATACCATTGTATTAGCCCACAATATTGAGTGGAATAGCAGTTACTTGATCCCATCTAAGAATACCATAGGTTCTAAGTGTTGTTTTGGTCTGAGGTATTGAAAAATTCTCTAAGTATATAAGAAGGAGAATATCAAAGGGATAAGTGTGCAAGTGAAAATGTTTTTCATGAATACTTCTATCTAAACTATATTTTGGGTTGTAAGGGTTATGGTTATGATATAGATCTAAAATATCTTGTGCACCATTGGATACAATGTTGGATCAGGATCATGAGACCTGAGATGACTTATCATTGTATGATCTAATAATGCATAGTCTAGATCTGATTGATAATTCATGTTTTATCCTTTATATGTTATGATTTGGGCATATCTAAAGTTTGGAATAGCTACAGAGTTATAAGTTACTATTTGTAGATATATACACAGGTTCGCCTTGGTGAAGGCACGTATACACACTGGTTCGACACTTTCAAGTAGTGTGTGCAGAAGAAAATCTTGTTGTTCAGATATGAATGATCTATCTAATCACTGATACTATTTTAATATTGTTTTTCAATGATGTCTTCATTAGATCTAAAATTAAAATTGATTGTATAAGAATATTGAGTCTAGTTGATTGATTGATTGAGTAAGAAGGGTGATCTTTGTTGCTATCTGTTTAGAACACTGTAATATGACAGTAGATATTCGTAATATCTCTGGTTAGTACAATTTTTGGTTCAGAAGTTTGATGATTCAGTATCTTTAGAGGTATACACAGGTTGGGTTGCAGAAATTAGTGTATACATGCAGGTTGCCTTCATTGAAGTAGTGTATACATTTTGACATATGATTTTTTAGGTTCCAATTGGTTTTGGTTGTTGAAGCAGTGTTCTGGGTTCAGTTATATGTTCTAGTGACGGTGATCTAATTGTTTAGATTGACTTATTGTTGATAGATGAAGTTGTATTTTATGGTTGTATTACAATGGGGATTTATTTTTAGCTTCAATGTTATTGATGGGTCTAGTATGAAAATTTGATGAAACATGGCCTACATATTGTGTTGTTGTGTACCAAGAGTATTGAGTTTGAAAACTTATGAAACATGGTCCCTAGAGAAAGAGTGAAGGTAGTAGCCTTTTGTAGGTCGGTGCCTACATATTGGTAAACATATAATCCAGTACAAGAGCTAGGGGGTTGGAGCTCCCTTCCAGTAGAAGATGGAAAACAAGTGAAGGTTGTAGCCTTCAGCAAGTAGATGCCTGCATACTGGAAAAAGCCTGCACCAGTACAAAACTTGCAAACACTTTTTATTATAATAAGATTGAAGACTAAGATGACAATAGCAGTGGTTTTTTTCCCACATTGGGTTTCCACCTGAAAAATCCTGGTGTTCATTTGTGATGCTTATGTGTTTTGATTTATTGTATTCTTATTGAATCTATTTACTACTTAGCAAATGCATCACACTCTGATTTAAGACAAGGAATTAGTTATTTATCAAAGTTTATTATCTATACATTGGTTTCATTCTTTATACTTGTGAACATACGCTGGTTGGTTTCAGTAAAATAACGTATATAGTTTGAAAAGAAAATCATTATTGTGAAAATTTAAAATACTGATTTAGCCCCCTTCTTAGTATTTTTCCCAACAAAAATACTTGTCACTGATTACTCCATGCAATTCCTCATCATTTTTCTACTTTGTGTCTCTTGAAAAAGAATATCGATTTATTTGGTTGCTTTACTTGTTTAATTAAGACTGTCTAAAATAAAAAAAAATTATTCTATTTAACTAAGATAATTTGAGCACTCTTTCTTTTGCAAAATGTGAGAGGGGAGAACTTTCAACTCATGAAATAGAAGAAAAGATAGATCAATAACTTAAATTTTTTTCTCTTCAAGGGGAAAACCTCATTTACATGACATAAATGAACAATTTTTGGATGATACAAATGAAAAGACCTCCTTGTTATATATAAGAGTCTAAGGGGTCACAATAGAATTAGAGCCAACATAACAATAATAACAATAGTGGGATTCTATGGGTCACAACAATAAAAATATGCGGGTTACATGGGAATGAAAATTACAATAGGGGATACACTAACAATTACAATAAGGGGACTACACTAGTATTGTAGAGGCCTAACATGCCCCTCTCCTTCAACAAAGTATTTTCCTTAACACTTGAGTAGTTCTTAATGCTTCTGTATAAAATTCCCCACCTCCCATGTGGAATTTTCAACAAGTAAGTTCTTCCACTTAATGAGATATCCTGAAATTGATTGATTTCATAGTTGGCACGTTCTTGTTTCTATGACTGTTTTTAGCTCTAATATTACTTCTCCTTCTTCTTCAAATTTTTGGAAATATTGTTTGAACTAGAATCTTGCCACTGATAACCTTCTTTAGGAATGAAACACGGAAAAATGCGTGTACTTGGGAAGATGCAAGCAACTCTAATTTATATGCCATATTACCAATATTTTGCAACACCTTGTAAGGACCATAGTACTTGGGTGATAATTTATTATCTGTGTTAGCTTTCTTGAGGGACATTTGTTTATATGGTTGTAGCCATAAAAATACCCAGTCACCACATCAAAACTTCTTTCACTGTGATGTTGATATGCCTATTGTTCCATTCAATTTTGTGTTGGAGTGAGCTTATCCTTTAAGAGTTGGAGAACTTGTTTTTGATGCTCGATGTGATCCTCCACTTCTTCAACCTTATCATTTTCTCTTAAATATGATGTGATGGATGGTGGATGATATCCATAAAGTGTCATAAATAGAGTCATTTTTGCTGCAATATGGAAGGAAGTGTTATACCACCATTCAGTTAGAGGTAACCACTTGAGCCATTGTGTTTGTTTATCAAATACAAAGCAACGAATATATCCTTCCAAACATTTTTTCACCATCTCAGGTTTCCCATCAGATTGAGGATGATAAGATGAACTATGAGATAATTGAGTACCAAGACAAGAAAACAATTTCATCCAAAAATTTCCAGTGAAAATGGGATCTCTGTGACTTACAATAATCTTTGGGTTTCCATGTAGCTTTTGATTTTTTCCATAAAATTAGTAGAAACTATGTCGGCTTTAAAAGGATGATATAATGAACAAAAGTGTGCATACTTGGTAAGTCTATCAACTAACACCATGATGACACTCTTTCCTTCAGACTTGGGAAAAATTGTGATAAAATCCATTGAGACCTCCTGCCAATGCTAACTTTGAATGGATAGAGGTTATACTAGAGCTGGGGTCTTAATTGTCTCAACTTTATTTTGTTGGCAAACCAAACATTTTTCCACAAAATTTTGAATATTAGATCTAAGGTCATTTGAAAAAAAAAAAAAAAAAAACCTTCTTAACCCTATGGTAAATTTTTAAAAATCCTAAATTCCCTCCTAAGGGGGAGGTGTGTAATTCCAAAATAATATTTTGTTTGAGTTGTGAATTCTTACAAAGATATAAGTGATATTTGTAACATATGAATCATTTTTCCAAATAAATGTATTAGACGCACTGGGTGTTAATTTTTCATAAGGCTACATTGTTCTTTTCTTTGGTAATTTCATTTCTTCATTAATACATTAAATTCACCCCATATCATCATTAGATTATTCAGATCTACACCATTATTCAACAACATGTGCAATTATATATAAAGAACAACATCATCATCATCAATGCAGTGGAACATAAAGGAACAATAGAAGAAAAGAATTCACACATAGAGACACTAGGATTGGTCTGAGACCAAGGAAAAACCCACTATGGGGAGAACCCTTGCAAATCTTCTTTATCTTAGGTCATCATAAAATGATTCATCAAAAGAGAGTACAATTATCCATAACTTTATCTATGCAACAAAACAACTATGATATCCATGAAACAAATCTAATCATGCTTATAATCAAAACCCTCATTTTGATGGTTGTAATGTGTTGTTGCTAAATGTAGTCACCTACTAGATATTGTTGAACCATGTTGTCACTGAGCATAATATTTGGAATATTGAATTCTCATCTTTGAGTCCCATACACATGGAGGAGAAGTTGTGCGAGCATCTACAATAGTCCTAGATGCTCTTTGCAGAATTAGAAGATTACATCTGAAACAGATTTGGATGCTCCTAAGTGAACTGAATGAGGGTGTCAGGGATCAAACATACCCAGATCTACCTCAAACCTTCGATTCTCTGATAATGCTTCTATGCGAGAGTCTATGGAAACTCAGATGCTCTCAAGACCATATTGTGCATGCATCGAGGGACCAAACTGAGCAACGGAAACCCTAGCCTCTGGGATGCTCCCATAAACACTTTGTGCCTGTGTCTAGGGATTTCAAGACGTTGCATTAACCACTGTGTGCCAGATTCCAAGGACTAAAATGCCTAGTTCTGTGTCAGTATCTAGGAATTAGAAAACCCTAGATCAGTGTGAGTTTCACCCCTAAGATTTCAAACCCTTGCGTGAACTTTCCCCTGATAGACCTATGCAAACCAAGACAATAAGAGAAGATAGTATGGCTTGATCAATATGTCCAAATGAGATTGAGTTCTTTTCTATTTATAGGCTTTCATGAGGGTCCACTTGTGGTTGAGGCTGACTAGTCCAATTTAACATGTGCTTAGGGCTGACTTAACCCAATATACATGAGTGAATAAATAAATTCAAAAACCAACTTTCGCTTGGCCAAATAATTTGATCTTTAGGTCGATTTTCATTCTCTAGAAAGGAGGAATATATTGAAATTATTATCTTCATCATATGAGTTGTCCAAAGTGGAATTTGACTGCAGTTGCAAAAATTAACACTCCCTCTCAACTAGGGAGAATTCCAGTTGCCAATATATGTCCATCGATCAATATGACATTTTGGTGTCTTCAAATGTCATCACGTATCATCCCTGGTCATCTCTGACATGTAGTCATAATGTAATGACCACTTCAAGTATCTCATCATCATAAATTATCAATGTACATCTCAATCTATTGCTTGCTTATTCTTTTTTATCTCTTTATTGTTCATGCCCATATGCTGAACATTCTCAAATCTAGAAGAAGATGAATTTGTTACTGGAGGGGAGCTTAAGCTACCACCCTATATCCATTAGGATGATACCTAAAATATCTTCAAGTGGGATACTACCCGAAATGTCATCATCAATAATGATTAGAGAGCATGTCATCAAGGAGAACATCTCATCCTAGAACCACAATAGGGAACACATCTTGACCTGGAATCTCATGGGAGAGTTATACATATATAACCCCATATTGAGAAATAGGATATCCAAACACACATGGGAGCACATATCGACCCTCAAATCTCATTAGGGAGCTCAATCTCAACGTGGAATTGCATAGGGTTATCTCAACCCATCCTATTTCCTACTAATATTCCCATCAATGATCCTAAATATTCATGTGGTAGAACACCTGCATCATATTCAACTTGGGTTGTACACCCCAAGTACACTCTCAACTCGTTGGAAAAGTGAGGAGCAATATTCCCAACAATCCCAGCTTATGGGTATGATGCCAACTAGGGTTTACTTTACAAAGAACAGGCAGGGTAGCATCATTCTCCAACCTTACGAAGATAGGGGAGAAACATATTCAAACCTATGGGTAAAAAATAGGGGTCATATCATATTTTCCAGAGTTCCCTCAACCCCGGGAGACCTATATTTGAATTCCTCAGACTGGGAGATCGAATAGGGAGGAAGATTTGGCTTAGTGCCCTCAATCAACACTGCTCTCATCATACTCAAATCTGGTATCATCTTGTATCAATAGCAGTTGTTTCCTATTCATACAATACATCAAATCAAGTATCATGTAAGAACATAAATAATCATATAAATCTCAAAAGGATACCATAATCATCCTCCCTCTCAAGGAGGTGCCAACCTCAAGCATGAGCTTTTTTTGAATGGCTACATTGTCTCAATATATGAAAGTATCTTGGTCCCAACTATAAATCTGGGACTTTCTTCCAATCATATCTCGCTCTATGCATTACAATTTATCCATGTCATATCCATATTATGGTCAGACAACTCTCTAAGGAGCTTCTTCATCATACCTCACAATTAGCCATGCTAGCAACATCGTACTCATCCTCATTTATACTATGGACCTCTCATCCAAGATATCATGGCATATCTCATAGTAAAGCAACATACAAATGTTCTTAACAATAATCTCTATCAACAACAATACATCCATGGAGTCACATACCATAGGAGAACTATCACAGCCTCAAAAATCAAATATCTCATGCATATATTTCAAAGGATGCCCGGTGGAAACTCTATGTGAATGAAGCGGCTCACTCATGAATTTATTTAGGTTCTATGCAAATCATATATATACAGATGGATTTAAAAATAGAACATCAATGCTTCAATCAATAGTCAGATTCCATGTTAAGTTAAACAACATCTTTGAACTTCAAATTGGAGTATCCAAGTATTTTCATTTCCATTATTCAAAAACATTTTCCAATAGCTTTGCAATATAGAATTTTTTTTCCAAATTCCAGAAATCGATTCATCGTGTAATGATACATCATTTTGATATTCAAAATATATCTCCCTCTGATTTAGATCATCAAAGGCTCATCACCTATAAATATTAGACCATTAGGATATAAAACCAAAACCATAATCAAAATCAATGTCATACCTTGGAATTCATCATCCTGACTTCATTAGATGACTGTCAACTATAGACATATCTAGATTGAGGAGATTTCTTCGTGCAATACTCTAATAATATTTCCTTGTGAAGCCAACATAATCAGCCTTACATAAATCAATGTTGTACCATCACATCAATGGAGTCAGTTGATCAAATTTTAGAAGTCAGATCACAACCATTATTAAAGTCATCAACATCACAATATCAATTCTTTCAAATAGAAGATAGGGAGAGATCATATCAAGTAGTGACATCATTTATTATAATTCCAATAAGTTTTCATAAACCATGTATTGTCAATCTGAAATTTATCAAGTCATTCTCATAACCATAACACAAGTCATTTATGTCACTTGGTGCAAATGCATACACCAAGTATGAGTCATGCTATTTCCATTTTCATTTTGAATCACAACTATCAATACCTCAACCATTGTGATAGGAATGAGGAGTCTGATACAAAATCATTTTTCCAAATACTCACATAAGTCAGTATGCCCATGTAGCATAGACATTAGGGAAAATCAACAATGGTCAAATTAGATCATTAGTCATTAGGTCGAATCCAAATTTGTTATCGTAGAGAGATCTATAGTCAAAACATATCTCAATTGTCAATTCAAAATTCCAAGGTATTTTCAAGTATCATGACACGACACTAAAGACTGCTCATCTATATCAATCAGCCAAATCATACCAAACCCTTGTAGCACAAACATAGTGACATATCTATATGTATGTCTCAGTGACTTGTAAACACAAGTTCAGTCTGCATGTTCATGTTATGGCAAACTTTCAATATTTTCATTCTTTAATATCTTGTTGTTATCTGCAACACATATGTGGTATAGCCATATTCTAGGTGAACATCTAATTTCATGCAAGATACTTCGTTTTTATGTGATCATCAATTCAACCCAACAACTTCAAAAATTAGATTGCAGTGGCAAAATATGTCAAAGACACCTTGATTCAGAGTTCAGATAACTTCAGAAAGCCTTAGATGATAGTCAACTGTAGTCAAACCTCGGAATCTCCCTTCAAGTTAGCATGGGAGTGTCTTTAGATTCCTAGATTCTACCTGGGCCTTAGCATGCATGCATCTAGGGACGATATTTCCCATTTTTATGCATGCGTCCGAAAAAAAGAAACCTAATTTCTATAAAAGCTTCAAATCTAATACTTTACTGCAATACAATAATGTTAGATAAATCATACTTCAACAGTACATAAAAGAGACAATAATGTGAGTAAGATTATTGAGAAGAGATTCTCACTCTGACTCAAAATCTACTTCATTCATCTTCATTCATGTCATCAACCTGTCTCTACTAGAGTCAAGCAACAACAGATCTGATAAATCATCAACATATATCCATCATGGCTATGACATCAATCTTTCATCAAAGGTTAGACTCAAAGCAACATATAGATGCAACATTATATTTCAAAGATTATGAGCACTTTCTATTAAGGCACTTCATCAAGTTAGGAAATTCATTTTAACCATATGCCATCAATACAAGACCATAGGTAGTAAGACATTTAGAATATCAATCTCATTTTTATACCTCTAACATCATGCTTATCATGATCAATGGGATCAGGTAAGGTCATTTCAGTAAATCTTTACCAAAAAAATGAGAGTGTCAATCTCTCTTTCCATATGATTTCATCATGCTTATCACAAGCATTATCAACAGACTCATGTATAGGATTCAATGAGCTATCCGTTTATATAAAAACCATCATGTCAAGTATTAAGAGTATCATTTACTAGAGTCAAGGTGCTAGCCTTCTTTATAGGATCAAGATGTCCAACGGATGGATGTTAGCCAAATATCAAGTGCATCAATGTATCAACATTAGATATCCTCGTAGAATTCAAGAAGATCAAAATGTTCAACAATAAGTGCATCATTTCATCATACAAAACATAGATCCAAGTCACTTTCATATGCATGTATGAGCCATCAAAGAAAGAGACATTCTCATCATACCTTAGGGATTACCAAGCCATCCAATGCCACAACTGAAATACAACATACCATACATACCTTGTGGTATTCAAATACTTGTGCACCTTTTCATTAGACATAATCCGCTTGAATCACTTTATCATCTTTTCTTATAGTGCCTTTTCCAGTTCTTTCCATCCTTGTTGCATTTAAAATGATCCTCAAGAAGGATATATCTCATTATATCTCATCAAGGAGGTTAGAAACATCCATGTACGTATATACCTATGCAAGAAGTATAAGAAACATAATCATCAAAACCATAGGTATAAGAAAAATTAAGGGGCGTCATAAGTTAAGAAATACTTATCTTCAATGAGAGGTGATCCTCTCCCTCTTGAACGAATCTTCAAGAGCCATCAATATCCATGGTCCATATACCAATGTTACCTTCAATTATCCAACCAAGCCTACTAGGGATTATCCCATCTAGGGCTTCATCAAATCTTTATCAAGTGCTTGAGCATCTTCACATTGACTAGCTAGGTTCCATATCTCATATTGTTTCCATAAACTAGTCTTTTATCTCCAACCCTAACCTCATAGAATCTATCAAACCCTAATAATCAAGTTTTCTATCATTTTCTTCAAACCCTAGAATTATTTTAGGTCTTTACCATCCTCTTCTTGCTTCCATCCAACGTGTCATCATCGAGGTGATCTCCATGGCTTTATTGTTCTTTGCTTTGATAATTGCATTTATTAATTAATACATTAAGTTCACCCCATATCATCATTACATTATTCAAATCTACACCTTTATTCATCACCATGTGCAATTATATAGAAATAGTAACCTCATCATCATCAATGCAGTGTAACATAAAGGAACAATAGAAGAAAAGAATGCACACATAGAGACACCAAGTTTGGTCCGAGACCAGGGAAAAACCCACTATGGGGAAAACCCTTGCAAATATTCTTCTTATTAGATCATCATCAAATGATTCAGAAAAAGAGAGTACAATGATCCATAAATTTATCTATGCAACAAACCGACTATGATATCCATGAAACAGATCTAATCATGCTTATAATTAAAAACCTCATTTTGATTGTTGTAATGTGTTGTCATTTAATGTAGTCAACTTCTAGATATTGTTAAACCCTCCTATCACTGAGTGAAATATTCAGAATACTGAAATGTCATCTTTGAGTCCCAGATGCAGGGAGGAGGAGTTGTATAAGCATCTATAGCAGTCTTGGATGTTCTTTGTAGATCTGGAAGACTGTGTCTAGAATAGATCTGAATACTCCCAAGTGAACTGGATGAGGGTGTCTCGGGTCAAACATACCCATATGTGCCTCAAACCTTGGATGCTCTCATAAGGATTATGTGCAAGCATTTACTGGACACTCTTAGGACCATATTGTGTATTGCCTTAGGACCAGACTTCACAAAGGAAACCCTAGCCTCTCGGACGCTCCCATAAAAACTTTGTGCCAAAGTCTAGGGATTTATAGATTCTACCTTTACTACTGTATCCCAACACAGAGGGAATAAAATTCTCAGTTATGTGCCAATGTCCAGGAATAAAAAACACCATAGACCAATGTGAGCTTCACCCCTGATATTTCGGACCCTTTGCAAACATTCCTCCAACAAGCTTGTGCGAACTAAGACAATAAGAGAAGAGAAGATGGCTTGATCAATGTGTCCAAATGATATTGAGGTATCTTCTATGTTTAGGCTTTCAAGAGGGTCCACTTGGGGTTGAGGCTGACCTACCCAATTTAACATGTGCTTAAGGCCAACCTAACCCAATATACATGAGTGAAAAATAAATTCAAAAACCAACTTTCTCTTGTCCAAATAAGGTGATATGTAGGTCGATTTTTGTCCTCTCGAAAAGAGGAATCTATTGAAATTATTATATTCATCATATGCACTATACAAAGTGGAATTTGACCACAGTTGCAAAAATTAACACTAGAATCTTGCTGCATCTTTTGAATGAGTGTCCACACCTCTTCATTATTCTTCCATTCATCCATTGCTTCAATTATCCAATCAGATTGGATAATAGAAATGACATAGACAAATTCTTCCACATCCTCATCCTTTCTTGAGAGTGCATCTACAACAACATTTTACTTCCATTTTATATAAATGAATTCAAAGTCATAATCCAACATCTTTGTTACCCATTTTTTCTTCTCTTTTGAAGATAATATTTTTTCCAAAAAAAAATTAAGACTATATTGATATGTTTTTACCTTGAGGTGTCTTCCCATTAGGTAAGTTTTCCATTTCTTTAGTGAATGCAGTATTGCCAACATTTCCTTCTCATAAATAGGTTGTGTAAATATTTTCCTTTGATTGTATGACTTTCAAAAGAAATGGGCCTTCCTTCTTGCATTAAAACAACACCAATTCCATTTCCTGAGGCATCACATTCCATATTAATGATTTTTGTGAAGTCTAGGGTATCTAAGAACGATTTTTGGCACATTGCCTCTTTAAGATGTTAAAAGGAATTAGTTTCTTTCTAAGTCCATGAAAACGCATCTTTCTCCAGTAATGTTGTTAAAGTTGTTTCTATTCTCCCATAATTATTAACAAACTTGTCATAATACCCTATCAACTCGAAAAATCCTCAAATATCCTTTAGGGTTGTGGGGATTTTCCATTCCTTAGTGGCTTTAATTTTGTTAGGGTCTACCTTAACATCCTCATGAGACACAATATGAACCAAATATTCCACCTCCTATACTCCAAAGAAACATTTGGAGGTTTTTCCATATAATTGTTTCTCCTATAATAGTTTGAGCACCCTATCATCATTTTTAACATGATCCTTCCAAGACTTGTTGTAGATTATTATATCATCAAGAAATACTAACACAAATTTTCTAAGGAATGGTTTGAAAATGGAATTCCTCAAACCTTGAAATGTGGAAGGTGCATTATTAAGTCCAAAAGGCATGACCAAAAATTCATAATGACCTTCATGAGTTTTGAATGTTGTTTTCAGAATGTCTTCAGTCTTCATTCTAATTTGATGATATCCTGAACAAAGATCCAACTTGATGAAGTAAATTTTTCAATGTAATTCATCCAACAATTCATCAATGGTAGGAATGGGAAATTTACCTTTAATAATGAGCTTGTTGATCTCCCTATAATCTAGAAACATATGCCATGATCCATTCTTCTTGTGCACCAATACTACTGGAGTAGAGAAATAACTTTGACTAGGTTGAATTATGCTGACCTCTAGCATTTTTGCAACCATACATTCAATTTCACTCTTTTGGGCATAGGGATATCTGTAAGGCCTGATGTTTGGAGGAATACTTACTAAAATCAAATGAACAGCATGATCATGATCATGAATAGGTGGGAAGCCTTTAGGAGTCTAATATATCTTGGAATGATTGTCCAAGACGTTTTGGAAATATGGAGAAATAGATGATTTCGATGTTTGAACCTTTAGCAAGCATAATTGTGCAATTATGCCCCATTATTCTTTATTTAGAATTTTTTTCATGCCATTAGATTTGATTATATTTGTTTGTTTCCCTGTGATACCCATTAATTCAACTTCTTTTCCTTACCAAAATAATTCAAGAAAGCTTGGTGAGAATTAAAAGCTATCGTCCCCAAATATTGTAACCATTGGACTCCTAGTACAACATAACCACCACCCATTGGAATGAAAAGCATTATCATATTCAATGCATATTCCCCCATGGTTAGCTTGATATTATCGCACTTTCTAGAGCAATTTATACTTTCTCCATTTGCATGCATCACTTGACACTTTGGTGCTAGATATAGGAAGAAATTCAATTCCTTGGCTATCTTACAATGAATAAAATTATGAATACTACTTGAATCAATCAAAACTATTACCTTTTTGTTCTTGATATGTCCTCCTTTCTTGAGAGTTTGTAGAGTTGTGATTCCTACCAATGTATTACAATATATGGTCGGATTTATTTCTTCTTTCTATTGGGTTGGTCCTTGGTGTATATTCTCTTCTTTTGACATTTCTTGTTCCTTTTCTTCCTCCTCTTGACAACCTATGTAAAATAATTTCTTCTTAGCACACTTATGGCCTTTAGTGTATTTGCTGTCATAATTGTAATGAAGCCCTTTTGCTCTTTTTTCTTCCAATTTTTGTGGTGTGAACCCTCTATGTTGTGGAAGGCTAGGAGAAACAACACTTCCATCTTTATAGTTGTGGGAGGTATAATTCCTCGTTTCCATAATTTTGCTTTCAACTTTTCTTGCCTTCTCCGATTAATCAATTTCCCAAAGGTTAACCTCATGTTGGATGCTATCCTTTAAAGTCCCTATGACGACATCAATCCTATGCTCCTCTCAAATATCATTTACCCTGATATTCAATTTTTGGAAGTCCTCATTTTTCTCTGTCGTTGAACCCTTTTGTTTCAGATTTATCAATTGGTTAAAGAAGGTGTTGCTCTTTGTATCCTCATAATGTGATATCATTTCCTCTGTAAAAATTAACCAAGTGACAAGTGGTTTATGAGAAAAAATCCATAGATACCATACAAATTGATTTTGTTCTAAATATAAAGATGCAATGTGTACCTTTTCTGTGTGTTGCACATTATGTAGATCAAAATATTGCTCCATTTGTAGTATCCATGTTACTGGATCCTTGCCATCAAACTTCCTCATATCGATCCTTGTAATATGGTGGGACTTTAATCTAAATTTAGAGTCCCTAAAATCATGATTAACGTTCCTTTTGTTCTCATCATGAGTTTCATCTAATACCTTTTCACCATTAGGAATGATTTCTTGTAGCAACTTTGTCAAACCTTCCTTCAAACCTTCCATCTTAACTTCCATGTTTTCTTTTAATCCATCCTTCAAAAATTCCATGTCTACTTTTAATCCATGCTTCAAAATTTCCATGCCTTATTTTAAACCATTATTTAAACCATCCATATTAGGTTCCATTTCATTTTTGGTTACTCTTTGCGAGAGTGAAATTTGTTACACTTGGTATCGTAATTTTGATATATCATGTTGCATTTCTTCCTCTTCTTCATGCGTCATAGTAAAGCTTTCTGGTTTCTTACTAGATGTTTCCATTTTATTACTCTGAGTCATTTTTGAATCAAAAGATGATATTTATGCTTCACTATGCCCCTTAAATTACTTCAAACTTATTTTTCAGACAAAAATTATGCAAATTTAAAAAAATATACACACCTTTCTCTTGCTTTGTAGGCGCTTGATATTGAATCTATTGTATCTCTGTAAATTTGGATCTCCAAGGTTTGAAATTTCATCTTGTTGTATCCCTATGAGTCTCCTTTCCAACCCCATAAGTTAGACTGATATTGGAATCTTCAAGAAAAATTTATTCCAAATCTCCCACAATGACCTGAGTATAAAGTAGTTCAGTAGAGTGAATTTGTATGGAATGCCACGTCTCCTTATTTTGATGTTTATCTTTGAAAATGATGGACGATAAAATAAAGTTTGTACACTTTCAGAAACTTTTTATGAAATTTCAATATGATGCTACAGAGAAAGTTATGACAATTTTCCCTAGGTCACCCGTTTGACACTGAATTTTGGATCTTGCAAAAACCCTAACTTCCTCAGATCATATCTCTAAAATTGTATCAAACCAAGGTCTGAAATTTATACATGACGTTCATCAATATTTTGACTCCATGCGATCGTAATTTCAACTTCAAAATCCTTGTAAAAAAAAAGTTTGTGAAAATTCCAAGATGATCTGTTTGAAGAAGTGAAACCCTAGAATCCCTAGCTCTTATACTAAATGTTATGCAACCAGCTCATGAAATAGAAGAAAATATAGATCAATTACTTAAAACTTATCCCCTTCTAGGGGGGAATCTCCTTTACATTACATAAATGAACAATTCTTGGATGATAAATATGACAATATCTCCTTGGTATATATAAGGGTCTAAGGGGTCACAATATAATCAAAGCCTACATAACAATAACAAAAATAGTGGGCTTTTATGGGGCACAACAATAACAATATGGGAGCTACATGGGCACAACAATAAAAATAGGGGCTACAATAACAACAAAATAAGGGGGATACACTAGTATTATAGGGGCATGACATATTTACATTTCTTTTAAATATCCCCTTGTCGTTTAAGTCATTTGAAGCTTTTGTGGTTATTTTGTGAAAAGAATCGGTTTCATGGAGCAATATGTTAGTTTCTTGTAGCAACACCTGAAGGTTCATGTAGTAGTCTATCCATATCCTATAGAAGCACTTGTAGGTTCTTGTAACAGCCAGTTTGCGTGTCGAGATATGGCAGCTCCACTATTTTATTTTTTTATTTTTTTTAAATTAATTATTTTATATAAACAATATTACATGCAAAAACAATATTGGTGCGCTTTGAGTCAAGTGAGTTGCCCCCCACCTATCCCTTGTATGCCTTGTTATTTATCATGGATAAAATATAAAAACCCACTCTATTGAGTTTTTTCCACTTTTGTTTTGTTCCTTTCCCACACATGTGGGTTTCCTTTGGAGAAATGTTAAGTTCACTGCTAGATATGGTCAAGGCTACTCTAACTAAACTCGGCTAAAAAAAAAAAAAAAAAAAAAAAAAAATCATGTCACACTTTTAATGTTTTCTCATGCTATAATAGGTTTGAAGGGTAAGGTTAGAGAGTTGCATAACTGGGCCTTACCTCTAATGTTTTCTTGTAAATTTCATGGAAGACGTTCATGTGATTGTTGAAGCTGCATTTGATGATCCTAAAGTCTTGAATGTTGTTGTTATCTCTGATGATCTACTTGGGGGTTCCATTGCTAATACCATTTCTTATGGAAACCTTCTAAAGTATTTTCATCCTTGTTTTTTTTCCTCCACATATCTATAGTCCAGATGGCCAAAATACTAGCTATGTGGGTGGTTGAATATTATTGTTGTAGGTGGTTAAAGATCCTGTAGAAATTCCCACTATAGATCAATAGATTATGCTATAGAATAAAGCACAATACAAGATATACTTCTACAATAAACTTTGTGGAAGCTTAATGAAATTGAGCACGATCAATGAGAACACATATAACTAAGAATGAGAAATCAATCACACATAACACAGAAGAAATAACCCGGGGAAAGCCTCAGCCTAAAACCCCAATCTTTGTATTATCATACAAGTGGAAATATTGTTTAAGTTACAAAAAGAATTAGCTCTCAAGCTTTCCTGCTCTCTCTGCAATCAAACAATGTTGCTCATAGATAGTCAAAAGCTCTCACAACCTCCTCCTCTTCCCTCCAAGCCTCCTATTTCCTTGCGCAGTTTTCCTTGGGGTCCAATGCTACCACCTATGAGAATTGGCCTCTTCGCACACTCACTAACCCCTGATCTAACTGCACAATCCTAAAGGAGATAAATCCTTCTGCATGTATGAGTTTCCTTTATAGGAAAAAATTGAACCAACTGATAGTACATTGTCCCTCCTCTGATCTCAATTGGGTCTCTGACTGAACTGACATGCATGAGTTATTTATGAGAGAATATTCAGTTATCTGAAGTGTAGCAGTTACATGCATGCATGCATTAACTAACTGAACTCAAAATTAATTAAACAAACTGTTTGAATTAATCTGATTGTACTTGAATCAGTTAACTAAGCCAACTAATTACAACTCAATATTACAACTCATCCTTATCTCTTTAAATAATGGATAAGTTCCTCAATTAATGGAGAAACTGTTGCATGTCCCCACATAGACTTCATGTTTTATTTTCTACAACTAATTAACTCATGGTGAATTAATTAATTATTTTACAAATAGCTGCTAATATTAAATTAGAATTTTACTTCTCTATTTTAGTTCAAGGACTAACTAAAATAGGAATCTAACCCAAACTACTATTTTTAGCAATGATATTATAGCACTTCTATTTTTCATTACTTGTTGCTATGTCCAACACTGGTACCCGAACTGTTATTTATATCAGTGCTATTTTTAGCACTTCTATTTTAGTGTATCTTGTTGCTATTTTCAACAGATCCTGTAGCAGCCTACAAGAGATCTTATAGCTTCTTAGGCATGAATTCTTTGTGCTCTTAATGTGGTGGAATTCATGGCTCTCGTTTTCACGGTGTGTATGTAGGCATGTAGGATTTTTGTAGATTTCTATAGGATTATTTGTTTTCTTGTAACAACTACAAAAGCTTTGACTAGAGCCTTCAAAATTTGTTATAATTTAGGGGGAAGCTATTTATGGTGATGGAGAGGCATTTTTTTACTGATGATTGGTGGAAAATGGGTGAAGGGTTGGACTATTATGATTGAACAATGGAAAAATGAAGGGAGAAATGTAATTTGGCAGGTGCAGATGATATGTATGGGTTGTAGGGATTTTTATTGCTCTATTTTTTTCTTTTTCTCAAGCTTACAAGCTTCCTTGGAGAGGTTTTCATCTAATGAACCTACCTCAATCACCTCAAAGGAGGTTTTCACTTGAGGTTTGTGTCTCTCTTTTCTTTTTGTTTTATTTTTTTCTTTTTTCTAATTATATCCTACTCTACTTGAAAAATAAAATATTTTCTAGGTATAGGAATACTTCCAATGGATCCATTTGCACTACAGGATGACATATAAACTCTTATTCATCTTTGAAAGATATGCTTTGATATATACTAGAATATGAGATACTTTCTAGTTTTATTGTCATGATGCCAAGAACTGTTGAAGAAGAGAGTTGTGCTCCAACTTAATGATTGTCTAAAACCAAAGTTTAAAATAGTTGTGATTCCTTTGGTAAAATGTCTTATACAAATTATTTGGTCTCTCTTATTCTGCCATGCCATTCAAACTTTATAGTATTTGTTGATTAGCCTCTTGAACCCATAAAGGACTTGATCATAGGGATATTATAAATTCCTCAATCCTAGGTTCCAATGGTTGCTCTCCATCAAATATGGTCCATGATTCTTTATTCTCATCTAGATCTTCTTCTTTTCAGTGATAGCAAGAGAATATTTTTTTTGAAACTCTCTTCTTAATCTAAATCTTGAATATTGTTTAGATCAAGAGGAGTTGTTTAGAAATTTTGTACCTTAGTATTGTAAGTTGGTTGGGTTATTTTATTGTTTGGGTTTGGAAATGGTTGTGTAGGTAGTTGAGTGGGAGTTGATCTTTGGGATGGTTGTGTGTTGGAATACAAGTGTGATTTAGGGTAGATAAGGGAGAATTTGGGTTTAATTAAGGAAATTAAATGTAAAATGACATGTGATGAACTTAAAAATGAAATTCAAATGCCATGAATGTGCATTCCTAATGGAGGGAAAAGAAATTAAGATACTTTCATTAAAATAAAATATTCCCCTCTAATGAATTAGATAATTTTTAGGGTTATGGTTTATGTATGGGAAGTCAATTAAAGTGTGTGTGTGGTTTTTTTGGTGAAGAACTGCATATGATGGTTTTTGGGGGTGAGAAGTGTTAAGGAATAAATTCCCCTAGGGTATTGGCTTGATACCCTAGCAGACTGGAGGTTATCTATACATAGAAACACACATTCCATACATCCATAATGCTAATATCAGCAAACTCTACGATAAGGGGCATACCTGAGGTCCTACATTTGAGAAGAGCCTTCCAGGGTCCAAACCCTTCTTGGAGTTCCTTTTGCTCCTTCAACCTACAAAACAATCAATTCCAGAAAGTACAACAATATATGGACTAAACATCATAAAGAAACCATCTTCATATTATAATGAAAGGTAGTTAGTTATGCAATTAAACAACCATTCACATATGAATCATAACATGAATATCATAAACATGGAGAAGATTTATATCAAGAACAAAGACATGTGTTTCTTTTATTATAGACAAATAAAGTACAGAAAGGAATAATTTCACCTGATTTGTCCTTTTGGAGGCTCCAAGCAGAACCGTTTCTCGGATTCATCCAGTCTCAAGCCTTTAACAAACTCCTTCCATGACTTACTCCATGATATCTCAAGTAGTATAAAGACATCAACACACACAAGGAAACAAGGGTTTCTTGTAAAAATGGGGGAAATGTAGGAGGCACTAGGATCTTCAGACCTGGTCAAGGAAATCTCAGCATAATAATCTTTCTCTCTTTTCTCTCCTCCCTTTGGCCTTCCCATTGAAGCCTTTTTATACTTATCCCAAAGTAGTTTTTTAGCTGGGAATTCGTTGGGAACTATTGGCCCACGGGCACTAACAGGTAATCAACAGGTGAAACCTGTGATCTCTGCCCGAAATTAAGGACATTTATTTTTTTAAGTGTTTTAATACATATACGTGGGTTGGGTATACACAGACCCGCGTATACACACGTTTAGCTCAGGGCAATGTCACGTATAGGGAATAAAACATTGTTTTTTAAATTTTGGACCAGGTTTGGAAGGAGGGGCTGCCCTAGACCATGAGTGTAGCATCACAAACCTCCAGAGTGAGATTCGGAGCTATAATAGATGCCCCCTAATATATGAGGTTAGAAGGGGTACATGATGGCTAAAATGTATTAAGCAAGTTCAAAGGAAATCTATCGCAAACTGAGAAGGACTTCACCAGAATTCAGTCTACCAAGCCACAAAAGGAGGTCAGAAAGAAACACTGTCTGAGGCGGGCATACCCATTGTTGAGCCTCAAACCTACACTTCTTTACACATCCTCCTAGCCTCTTTTTCCTATTCATTTCCCTATTTTGCCACTCATTCCCTCCATCAATTTGCTCAAATCGTTGTATTTTAGGACTTTTTACATGGTTTTCTAATTATGTTAATGACTGTGTTTGGTTTAGAATTTTGGTCCAAGGTGCTGTGTTTCCGCAACTCATACAGGGTTTACACAGGCTTTTCCACAGCCAACCCCAGATTCTGCAGCTGTTTTATTAAACGTTATGTTCCAAGTGTCCTCCGGGAAGAAGAGCCACATGGGCAAGTTTGTGGAACCAAGGACATGGTGTGTGTCCCTCCACATCATCCAAACCTGTCATCCAAGCCCGTGGTCAACGAGGAGGAAACTTCGGTCAAACAGAGGTCATCGGCAGTGGCATGGCTCTGCGTGTTCTGTTTTAGAGCACGTGAAGAACAGGTGGCATCGTCCTCAGTTATGAAGGTAGTGGGAAACATAATCCAACAGCGGATTGAATGCCCACGATGACCGTTGTCTAGATCTGAGGACGTAGCAGGACTACGTGTTTCTATTCAGCTGTTCGAATTACTTAGATTTCGTTAAGTTAGTTCGCCTTCTGCAATTATAAATAAAGCGTCTTTGAACGGTGGACAAGTTAGTTGTTAGCTGCTGTTTTTATACCTTTGAACTCCCACTGTATTTTCCTATTTTATGCGCAATACATGACAACACTGTTATTCCATTTACGCGTGTGATTGATCTTTGAAACGGCTGGAGTAGGCAGAGGGCCCCTGTTTACTAAAGGCTTGTACAGTGTTTTTAGTTTCTCGCATTTCGTTTTCTTATTTCATGTATATAATGCCTTTAATTGATGTGTTTTAGATAGCTGTACATACATTTCAATTTTTGCTTGTTTACATTTCTGCTCTTTTTCATGACTGATCAGTGTGTTATGCAGGTTTCTTAGGCGTGCTCGGGACAGTTTTATGCTTTTATTTTTCACAACTAGTGACATGTGTGATCATCTTGTCTACGTTGCTGACCTTCTTTGTTTTGCAGCCTTTATTTCATCATTATCATTTAGTCAATTTGCATATTTGCTTTTTGTTTGTAGATTTCAGGCTGTTTATCTATTGATGGTCTCTTCTTTATAACTTAATATCTTTATTGAGGACCAAAACATCACTTAATGCAGCTTGGTTTAGTTGTTCAGAAACTCACAATTGCTTGACTTGTTTTTAATTGTTTTCACATGGATACATTCAGTTAAAGGCCAAGAGGTTAAGAGAAGTTAAAGTATTTGTGACTAGTCTTTCTTTTAGATAGATTTACTTTAGTCACATTGCTTAGTTGTTATTTGACATATATTTCCATT
>APFE031319241.1:109744-126438 GCA_000404065.3 Pinus taeda
CCTTTTATGGGTGAAGGTTTCCCTCTTTAAAACAATAGGATCACTTCCTCTAGCAGAAGACTTCAGCTTCTTGCCAAGTTTGGAAGAGTTCCAGGAACTGCACTAAGCGTTCCAGTGTTGGTGGCCATCCTTAAACCACCGTCCTTTATACCAACATTAGCCTAGTGCTGCCATGCATATTTGCACATTTTGTATTACAGCTCTCTTCTTGGACTCATACATAACCCTTCGGATTAAGGGGGGGAATGTTGGACACCTAATCCTAAAGGGTTAGCGTGGAAGCCGAACTGACTAAGTAGTCCAAGGGACCTTGGGATGTGAATCCCAACGGTCACCAAATGTACTATAAATGTATATCAAATTGTTAATAAAATTGTATCGCATGCTTTATCTTTCCTAATTGTTCTCCCTCACCATGTCTGTTTAACAGTAGCAGTGATGAAGAGAAGCCCAAGTGGATGAGATTATGGTGAGATAGAGGTTATGGACCTAGCCAACCTACAACTTCAAGAAAAGCGTGAAACCATAAACCTCGTGGCTAGAAATTTTCTGGTTTCCTGTCAATTTGGTGGCTCATTGTTTGTCTAGTGGTTTCTTTGTGTTTCTGGAGCTCTCCTCGTTTGTGGGGATTATGAATGAAGTGGAGTCTTTAAGTGGTCAACATGTCAATGATGGAGTTCCAATGGATGATTTTCCTACAACTCCAGGACTCGAAAAGATTATTAAGTTTATAGATTTGCAATGCATTGATGAGCATGTTATAGATATAGACACTCTGAAAGGATGAGTTATTAGGCTTTGCTTTTAGTTTTTTTGAATTTGATGTGAAATATGGAGATGTGACAACTATAAAGAAAGCATTGTATGTAGTTTACACAACCATGAGAAAATTATTTAGAGTTTTATCTTACCTACAACAAACCAATGCTCACTTGTTCCTCCTGGTGCCAAAGGAGGGGTTCTCTAAAACCTAACAATTGAATACCTTGGTGCTACTCAAGTTGTGAGAGGCTATGAATATATGTATTCAACAATCCTAGGATCACAAGATAACAACCATTGTGCCTCTCCATATTCATTCAGCCGTTAGAAATGATTAGCCAAATTATTGCATGTGAAAGAAGAATGCACAAAGTAGTGTAGAGGTAAGATGATGTTGTGCAGGTACATGACTGTGCAAAGGTGACAAGGTTGCACAACAGCGGTGTTAAGGAGCATCCTCCACAAGACTGTGTAGGGATATAGAAGTGTGTATTAGTAGGATTGAATTTTAGATATAAAAATTAATGGCAAGATGGAGTGGGCCAACTGACCCACACACCTTACAAAAAACCCTTTAAAGTTGGAGTTGCATTTGAAGAATGCTCGTGGGGAAACTATATAATTATTGTCAGAAAACCAACTTGGTCTACATAGTAGTTCAATATTTCCATATCAAGACTTGTTTGAAGTGGCATACTTCGGGAGAAGCAAAAGACCATTTGTGATGTGTGCATTTGATGTTGATTACTCCTCTCCACCAGATATTAACTCAACAAACTATTTTGAAGCTGAAAATGACGTAGCTGAAAGTTAAATAGTACCGAGGATAGGAATCATGGAAGGGTCTCTGTGTGAATTAGAATGTGAGAGAGAACTCAAATTTTAGGAGGAAATTAAGGGAAGAATTATCTCAACGCAAAAATACATGCAAAAACATAGAAACGATGTAGTTCTAACTGCATACCATGAAGATTCAACCAGCGAGCAAGACCATCGTTATGGAAACGAGAATAGTGATGATGAAGGTGAAGGTAGCCCCCCGGTTGCAGTCATAAGATCTATGGCTATCCAAACTTGTGTGCTCTTATCGAGAACAGTGGCAGCTCTGCAGCAAAATATGGTACACAATCATAAACCATACAATCAACTGATGTCGTATCACACTACAAGTAAGCTGCTAATGCTATTTCTAGGAGAGACTATAATTAATAGTTGGTCCGGATTCATCAAACATGTGGGCAAGAATGCACTTAGTTTGGTGGATGGGCTACGTTGGTGTTGCGCTTTCCAAGTGAGTGAAATGGAATAAGAATTTGTCCATTTGTTAGTACAATGTCAACAAACGCATAAGATACTAAATATTATAAGCCACGTTATAGCACAGGACCGCGGTTTTAAATATTTTTATGAGATAATGAATTGTCCTTGGGAAGCCCTGGCCCATAACGTGAATAACTCAAAAATTTTGAATGTGGTTGCAGTGGCCTAGTTTCATTTCATTTGAATTGTATTATTATGTTTCTGTGTTGTAATACCAGTCATTTTATGGAAGCCCCTATCATAGCACAAGGTACAGAAAAAGAGGCATAGTTTTGTAGCTGAAGTCCAACCACACTGACAAGTGACAAAACAAAAAGAATTCGAGAAAGGACGATGGACATGGGCAGTGGAATATGGGAGGACAATAGGAAGATGAATGTAGGTTGGAGTAGCTGATGATGAATTAGCAAGAATTTGTGGGGTCTCACTAGTAAAGGTCGGGATGCCGATGAAGGAAGACATGTTGTCTTACAAGCAAGAGGCTAGGATGCCCATGGGAAGATGATGAAGTGCGTTACGAGGAAGCAAAAAGTAGAGTAAATATTAAAATTTAGCTTGTAATTCAACCTTTATTGGTAGATTGGGAACTTCTATTAATAGTACAAGTGGGCATGGCTATCCGACGGTACCTATTTCGGGATGAGCCAGCGATTTGGGCAGGGTGCTATTGGAACCCAAGTGGATTTAGGGTACATAAGGTAAATCTAGGTTTAATTAAGAAAATTAGATGTAAAATTACATGTGACGAAATGAAATGAAATTTAAATTCTATGAAATTTTGATTTTTAATGTAGGGAAAAAAAAATTAATATATTTTCATTAAAATATTAAAATATTCCTTTTTCATGAATTAGATAAGTTTTAGGGTTAGGGGTTATGTATGGGTAGTCAATTGAAGTGTGTGCTTTTTTTTTTTATGATGGGTTGTATACAAGAGTTTTTGGGGAGTGAGAAGGGATGTGGACATAGAATCGCCTCTCTATTACTATGGTAGGGAGGGTTTGGTTGTTATGTAAAAAATTTATTTATGTTAACAAAGAAGAATCCTAATTCTAATTTTTTGTTATTTGTTGTAGTTGTGTAATGTAGTTTGTTGTTTAATTTTGTTTGTTGTTGTGATTTTTTCTAGGTTAAATTTTTGTAGCTATGTCTCTTTTTGTTGGCCTTCCTAGCCAGAGGGTTTTACAACATTGTGGTTGACGTTGTAGTTTTGGTGGAGGTGGATGTTATTGATATTGGAATTGAGGATACCAAGGATATTGAGGGAAATACAGATCACCCCATTGAGGAGTTTGGTGTTTATATGGTTGAAAAGGAGGAATGATAGGTTGAGGAGGATAAGACCATGAATATTGAGAAAAAATATGGATCACCCCATTGCAGAGGTTGGTGTTGATATGGACGGAAAGGAGGAATGACATATTGGGGAGGATAAGATCATGGAGTAGGCATAGACCAAGGTGAGGTGTTAGGTGGATACCAAGGTTGAAATTGTGCATTATAGCTTGTATTGAAAGAGGATGGGTGGTTGATACCTTGCTAATATGTGTTGAAAAAGTAGAGTTGCTCCATGCCTCCTTCTACTACTTGGGTCAGTGAATATTTTGTCCCTTGTGTCTCTAGCTCTACAATAGTCCTTGTATTTGGTGTTGAAGGCTTGTTGCATTTATCCCCATGAAGTGATGTTTCCCCTTTCTAAATTTTCTACCACCTCTTCCACTTCTACCTACAAAGGTGATGTGGTTCGTATTACACCATGTGATCAAGTGGGGGATTGTGGTATTGAATAAATATTTTTTTGTTTTTGAAATGAAATGTTTTGAATGCAATTTTTATCTTATTTTGCAAAAAATAAAAGAAGTGAATCAACTAGGGAAGAAAATAGTACATACTTTGAAACCTCCTTGGAAACGATGCCAAAAAGTGATGGACCTCAGTATTACAACAACAATGATGAAACTCCTAAGGGTCTTAACTTTAATTATCAACCCAGGGTTCATACAGAATTAAGAGAGGATAACACTATATGTGTAGCATGCAATGTTTCCTTCTTTAATTGATCTGATGCAACTGAAGGGAAGATAAAATGTCCATATACCACTTTTGTTATCTAGGATACGGGAAATGCTTGGAAAAAAGGAACAAAAAATAGATCTATTCTAGCTTGTAGGAAAGGAAACAATAGAAATAAATCCTATTCTATTTGTAGAGAAGTAAATGATAGAAGGTAACCTTACTGAGATACCTACACAAAGGAAAATGACAAGATGTAAACCTACTTTGTCTTGTAGGAAATAAATATATGCTAACTGTAGGAAAGTAAATTACTGGAGATAAACCTATTCCACCTACAAGAATACAAAGAATATAAATTCAATAATCAAGTATGTTCTATTGTTCATGATATATTAACTTCTAGCTAAAAAATGACATTCAAACTATAAACCCTAATTATGGAAAGAAGGAATATTTTGCTACAACTACCTAGGTAAATTTTCTGAGGGGTATCTCAACCTCTAGACTCCATCTCCAAGGTCTAATAAACATTTTAATGTGCTAAGGAATGATAAGTAAGCTTTGGGTGTAAATCTGGAGGCATCATAAGGAAATATATGTACTACTACAAGATGACCCTTTTTGGGTACAAGAAACAACCAAGAGCATTTTATTGAGGTATAAAAGCATTTTGAGGGGTGAAGAAGGTAGAGGAAAGTTGTATAAGGGGAAATGAGTTTTTCCTAAGCTTATCTAACTCCAATGGATCCATTCATGTAAGGAATAGGAAAATATGGGTTATATTGTAGCTCTGCAAGAGAGGAATTTATTTACACAAATGCATAAATATCTTAATAACAAGTAAAGAACAACAATCTAGGTAGGCTAGTGCATGAGAAATAATACTAAATTGCATAAAATTACTACAACTAAATTCACTAAGACAAGATGCATAAAAAACTTATAAACAAACTATTTTATCAACCTGTAGAAAATAATATTAAGAACTAAAATTCCATAAATATATATAACTAAACTAATGCATGAAAAATAAATATACAAAAAGGGGGCCTGAGCACTTGGGGTGGGCCCTAACACAAGGAGACTCTGGTTCCTTAAAGAAAAAAACAATCTAGAAGCAAAAGAGTGTTTTTCATTAATCAAACAATGTGTTGATACATGAAGTATGACAAAACTGAAAACAACATGAAAATAGAATTCACCAACTACTACTGAATATAACTGTTGATGATTTTTTTAAATCCACTCATACAACACTCAGATCTAAGGTTAGCTAGGCCAAAGACATGGGAACAGATTCCAGTTTAAAGCTTGGTTGTTATTGTAAAATTGTGAAGTAATAAAAGAAAAAAAAAGAACTTGAACAAAATTTACAAAATGTTAATAGTAAAATACAATGTGGATGTGTCATTAAATAGGGAAGTGATTATAAAACAATTGGCATACAAATCCAAACTCAAAAACAAATCAATATAGATTCAATTTTTTTTTTTTTATATTACTAGCTCGTTTTATAGTCACACCCAATGAAGAAAGAAACTACATTATACAATGTACATAGAACAAGTAGCAAGAAAGAGAAAAATATAAGCATAATAATCAAGATACAAGATGGCAAGAATATTGTAAGATCCTTTATTGATAATAAAAGAATAATGTTCAAATATGGTGATCATAAACTAGGTAGATTTAAATCTGCACACATAACTTCTTAACAAATGACCTCTTTTATACGACTGTGTAGCCAAATGATAATAGACATACACAACAAAATGAAACATGACTTGCTATAGCAAGCTCAAAGGGTGTGTTTCATAGTTTGGTATGCTACTGCAAAAAAAACCAACATTTGTTTTGACAAAATATGCAATAGATATAAACCTTCAGCAATTGAAATTATGATACCTCAAACAACAAATGATATTATCTTACCCTCTTTTTAGAAAATATTATTCCCATAATACTATCTTACCCTCTTTTAAATAAAGATTATCCCCCTAGTTCGTTTTTATTAATATTATAAATAATTATAATAATTGTTTATATTAATTTATTATTATTTCCTAATGGTTATTTTGATTTATTTTTAATAAATTTTCTAATGACCATTTTGAGTATTTTTTCTCCTTATATACCCCTACTACATCAAATTTTCTCCATCTTATCATTTTGATGATGAACCACGTTCGTTGGTTCAAAACGCATTGGCAAATAATACTTTCCTGTGATGGATCTTAAAGACAATTTTCTAAACAATTCTACTCACAAAAGCCTACATTCATATAACAATTGATATTATTGACCTTTGTTGATTCTACTACTTAAAATAAGCCTTGTAGGTCAATGTTTGTGAGTCATAAATACCTAAACATAGAGAAATAATAACTAAAATGAAGAATAATAATAAATCATACCAACTTGTGTTGTCACTAATATCCTTGCCTTCCTTCATACCCTGATTTTATACTTATGATTTTTGGAAACAATTGTATAACTGTTTTGTTTTAAATTAACTAATGAGTTTTTTTAAAAGTATAATTAGGATCAGTTAGTTAAAGGTAATAAAAACAAGTGAGCTCCTAAAACGTAGGATATGACTCAAAAAGGGGAGGACCACCTCCATGAGCATGTTGACTTCATATTACAATTGTCAAATGCGTGATAATTAACCATATAAAAATATGCAGGCATCATATGAATATTACAATTATGGAATCAATAATTAGCACATCAAAGATATAATGAGGTCATCACCATCATCATTAAGTTTGGGACTATCCAAATATCCCCTTTAAAATCAAAATTGTGGATCTGAAATTGAAAAAATAATATCATCATAATAACCAAATGTATCCACTATCCAAGTATGTATGTCAAAATAAATAGTACCATATTTTAATCATCAAAAAATCCCTATCAAAATTCACTATCTCAATCAATGCCATCAGAACATAAACCATAAAAACACAAAGTATCATTTTTTCTGTCAAACATCTCTACCAAAGATCCATCAACTGTCATCAAAACTTATATGCAAAAGGAGATGTGTTATTCTTGGAATTTGCTAAGAATGTTTCCATTGAGAAGGTAGGCTTATTTCCACTTAATCTTTTTTCCCTTTGAGTATTCTCTAAAGCAGAGGTTGTGGGATCAAGCATTGACCTTTGGGAGGTGTCATGACAATAAATATTAGTAGAAGTGGTTTTGACAGAGGAGGTGGATAGAGGAAGTGGTCTAGAAAACATAGTATTTGAGGGAGTAATAGATATATCATGACTGGAAGCAACAGGTGAGTGAGTACTTTCAAAGTATTTTCCATGATTGGGATCTTTAGATGGAGTGGAAAAGCATTTGTATTTGGAAAATGATAGAAATTTGAGATAGGTTGTAATACTTTGGGAGGAGCTTCCCAAGCATTATTATCATGTTTTGGAAAGTTTCCAATAGGATTCTAGCCATCATTAGTAGGTTGAGGCTTAGGTATCTCTTTTATATTAAGGTGAGGCTACAAGGATGGAGCTGAGTTGTTTTGGTAGACTGGGGAGATGCCAGATACATTAGGAGGCCACAAATTTAGATGTCTAGTGGTGGTTAGTTTATGGTAGAATCCCACCAACTTGGGGTTCTATTCCTTCTTTCTTGTCCTCTACCTTGTCCTCATGAGCTTGAGCTCATTTCTAAAAAATAATCAAATTAAAAGACAAAATGCATAATAGGAAAACCAAAAACTACTCATTTCCACTTTAAACTCACTACAAGTCTACTACATTTAATAAAATTAGTAGTTTCTCACAAGGATATGGTATACATAACATTAAAAAATATTAGACTGAGTAAAATGGAGTTGCAAGTAGAGTAATTCAAACCCTTTGTAATATAGAATAATGTTTAAATAGGGAAAATATATCAGTTATAATATCAATAACTTATTTTCCCTTTCAGAATATTTGGTTTATTTTCCATAGTAAATATATTATACCATATTTTTATTTTCTAATCAAATGGGTTTATACAATGAAAATTTTATAGAGGGTTTCCCTCTTTTTCTTCTTTTGCGAAATCAAATTAGGGTTTGAACTAGGGTTTCGTGAGTATATGTTTTTTAATAAACAATATTGAGAGAGGAGGTATTTACAAAAATAAGAGTAGGGTAATTTGCATACAAGGTTTGAGTTTTGTAAATGGGAATACGAATTGAATTGAGTATAGAATAATGTAACTAGGGCCACTATATAACATTTCCTTTTTGTTTCAGAAATGGGGACATAGGTTACTATAACCACTTCTTATCATTAACTCAAGAAATGGATGCATGCAAAAAATCTAAGAATATTAGAGAAAATTTCAACTTGAAAGTGGTATTTTAAGGAAAAATAATAAAATAATAGTTAAAATAATAAAATAAGAGTAATGAAATTTTGGAGGGAAAAGAAGAAACCTATTTTTGTTAATTGTATTGTTGGCTTATCTCCTTATATGTTTCCTCAAATTTCAAGTGTAGAAACATGTTGAATGCATAATTAAATTCCACATCCAACAAGTACCCATTATGCATACTTTTGAGAAGACTCACATTGATAAAAAATGAAGATACATTTAAAAAGCATGTAAGATACATTAAAAAACATGTTCAACATGTTTTTTTAATGTATCTTCAATTTTTATCAATGTGGGTCTTCTCAAAAGTATGCATAATGGGTACTCGTTGAATGTTGAATTTAATTCCACATCCAAAGAGTGTCTACACTTGAAATTTGAGTAAGCCTATAAGGAGATAAGAAAAATATACAATTAGAAAAAGTAGTTTTTTCTTTTTTTTTCCTCCAAAATATTTACATGTACTTCTTTTTAAATTTAAATGATTTTTATTGGTTTACATGTTATGATATGGAAATTACATGAAAAATTTATGGGCACTTTTAGGCTAAAATTTCCTTTAATGTGTGCGTGTGAGTGTGTGTGTGTATGCTCTCAGATTTTTTGAATGCATATGTTTCTTGAGTTAATGATAAAAAGTGGTTAAAGTAACTTGTGTCCCTACTTCTAAAACTAAAAGGAAAATTGTATATGGTATCCCCAGTTACATTCTTTTGTACTCAATTCAATTTGCATTGTCATTTTTAAAGCTCAAACCTTCCATGCAAATTACCTTACTCATATTTTTGTGTATATACACACACACACACATACACACATTTTGTCCTATATAAAGCAATAGGGTATAAAAGGGGGGATTTCAAGTTGGCATCTAGTGAGAGTCTATTTGCCCTTTTACAACTATATTTGAAGCAATGAAGGCACGAATCTATGCCCATAGTGAAAGGAGAAAAATTTAAAGAGTTTTCAGGAATGTGAATAGGGCTTTTGTTATAGTGTTGTAAAGAAGGGATTTTAATAAAAATGAAAAATAAAATCCTATTTATAATGTTGTAGGGAGAGGTTATACCTAAATTGTAGAAAGTGTTTTTTCAAAATGTAGTGAGGGTTTGCATAATGGCATCGCACGGAAGAGTTTTCCTTAGAGGAGTTGCAAATGGGGACCTCATTACAGCTTTGCAAAGAGGGGCTTTGTCCCTTTTTTTATTTTTAACAAAATTCACAAGTTATTTAAGATAAATTAGGTTTCGTATGGAAAAATTCTAATAACATGGCCATGAGGCACCCTCTTCTAAGCTTCATGAAAATAATACATTGGATGCAACTCGAAATTAAGTAAATAGGTTACTGCTAGGGTTACAAAGTATGGGTATGAGGATAAATAATGAATAAATGGTGAGAAAAAAACCAATTAATGAAAGAAACACAAAGAGTTTTGTAATTAACCATAAGGGCTTCATATCAAGTGTCTGGTGTGAGAAATAGTCCTTTTACAATCTCAATTTATTGCTATGGTTTGACCCTGGCACTATGGTAGTTTGAAATTCTTCAGACTTTCCAAATGAACATGAATTACATGAGCCAAGGGGTAATACCAAATTTGATTTACAAATCTTAACCATAGATTGAATTCAGAGGGAATTTCCACCATCTAATAAAAATCATAATGGAGCATTTAAGTTACAAGACAACCTCAGGATTATTAAAGCCATGCAATAAAGGTGCGGAACATATGCATTTTCAAAATATCAACCAATGAACATAACATACACCATGCTAGGTAAATATTACAATTACAACCACTAATGAAAACAAGCCACGGTATAATGCAATTTCCAGACATGTCAGAAGTCGCCAATACAATATGGAATGTGGTGCATCCAACTTAGCCAAATGGTCCCACATTAGTGGTAGGATATGCACCTAAACTATTCATATAGTTCACACAATATCCAAAGGAGAGGGTATCCAATATACATGCAATGAAAATATCATATCATTCAACAAGCTTGCAATACATATGACATGCATACAATATTCAATAAATCTTGGGATCCATCTATGACTCATATGGTATATTAGTACTTGGAGAGTATACAATTATAAAGTGAAACCAAATATTAGTCTAAATGTTACCATACAATTAGTTGTAAGGCATGTCATTGAATGAAACCAAATAAAATGACCCTATTTTGTGCCACTATACAATACTAGATCCATAACATGCATAGATAACTTACAACATGTCATTTGCTAAATAGACTCATAGCCAAATATTGCATGACTTGCATAGAAAAAATTTCAATTGTAACCATTCCAAACTAATAATATGTGATAATGCAACAAAGTATAAAGAAGATGATGATGCAATTTTAATTCATAGTCTTTTAGTTGCTTTGATATCCATAACTTCTATAATGACATGATATAACCCATTTGTTGTGATTCCAGGTGCAACAATGTAGCCATTCAAATAGACTTGATAATGAAACTGACATTGCAAGCGTGATGATACACGTGTGATATTGAATATGATTGTTTCTTTATTTCAAACAATGGATGCAATTTTGTATGCATAAACTAAAAATTTCTTAATGGTCCCCCCCTTTCAATCATAACAGTAAAAATAAAGTCATAGGTCTAATGAAATGAATTTACTGGTGGCTAATTGAGGTGTGACTGAACATGAAAAAGTAAGGGATTTGGTAGAATATTACAAAATAAAAATAAAAAACTCAAAAATAGGTGTCAACATTGGGTAACTTCATAGGGAAATATAGGTAGTTATATTAA
The DNA here is from genome assembly GCA_000404065.3 of Pinus taeda. Classification (NCBI taxonomy): domain Eukaryota; kingdom Viridiplantae; phylum Streptophyta; class Pinopsida; order Pinales; family Pinaceae; genus Pinus; species Pinus taeda. The sequence goes on from APFE031319241.1 coordinate 121,013, forward strand.
ACTCAAGATTTTATGTGGTTTCATAGAATAAAAAATAGACAATGTAATCCCAATTTCCCTCCCCATCACAAAATTTTTTATAAGGATGCACTCACCTACTTATTTGTCACTTCTAGTATAGAGTCTTTAGAGTGATTTTTTCCTAGAGCAAAAGAGGGAGATATTTTCATCTTGTTTGAGTAAGAGATGAGTCATTGTATATGCATTCATTACTTAAGAATAATGCAATGTTAAACCTTTAGTTATATCATCTTTGTTTCACCTTTTGAGTAGGTTGCAACAAAAAAGAATTTGTTTTTTCTGTACTAAATTTTCTCAAAAAATACATATTTCATGTTCTTTTATCAATCAACAAAAGATAAAAATTTGAAAAGTAAAACAAAGAAAATAAAATAAAAAGTAATAAAAATAAAACACAAAAAACAAAGAGAAATGACTAGAGATCCTTGGTATGGTTCAAAACTTGTGCAAGGTGCAAAGCTAAATTTTGTCCCTTAATTGAGCTGATAGTAGTTATTGTATGTTTTTTTCTTGAAATTTAGTCAACCAATGTGTTAATTTACTAGACATCAAATTCTGAGACAACAAGAATTTCACCATTGGTAGGTGAGTTCTTACCTTAATATGCTTTCCAAGGATTAGTTGCCTAAATTTCTCAACAACTTTAACAAGAGAGTAAGCATGTTTCTTGATCAATGAATACTTATTGGCATCATAAAACAAACTTTGGCTGGTAAATGGTATGGGTTGTTCCAGTCCTTAACTATTTTTCTGCATTAGGATCGCAAAAATTTTTTCATGTGTAGCATTGGTATAAATGATAAAATCTTTAGTAAAATTTGGAGTGGCTAGAACATGAGTTATCTAAATAGCATCTTTAACTCTTTGGAAATCCCGATAGGTAGATAAATTATAGTTAAAAGACTGATTGTTCTTTAATAAATTGTCGATTGGCCTAACAATTTTTGCAAAATTTGGTATGAGCCACCATACAAAATTGATTTTTCCCATAGATGATTGAATGTCTTTTTTCTGGGTGTGAGGAGACAGAGCCTAGATGGTTGATACTAGTTCAGTGTCTATACTAATTCCTAAATCAAAGATAGTGTGCCCAAGTATCTTTCCTAATTTGACACCAAAGATTGACTTAGAAGGGTTTAGAGATATCCCATATTTTTTGTAGCGAGTAAAAACTCTCGCAAAATGGTCAAAATGGTTTATTAGCTGTTTAGAGTAAACTGTCAAATTGTCTAAGTACACTTGTATAATTTCTCCTATTAAGTCATTTAATTTTATATTCATTTCTCTTTGGAATGTAGCTCTAGTATTTATCATGTGAAAATGCATGCAATTAAAATCGAATGTCCCCCATTTAGTGGTAAAAGTTGTTTTATGCCTATCCTTTTTATTAACACAAATTTGATTGTAGTTGGAAAATCTATCAAGAAGTAACATCATATGAGAACTAGATGATTTTTGTAGGATTAATTTCATGTTTGGGAGCGGAAAATTATCTTTAACACTTGCCTTGTTTAAGGAATGAAAATTGACACAGAAACGAATTTGGCCATTTATCTTCCTAATTGGAACTAAATTGACTACCCATTAAAAAATTTTGATAGGATAAATAATATGATAAACCAAAATTTATCTAATCCAACTCTAATTGTAGCCTCTAAAGATGGGTTTATGGGTCTTTTCTTCTTCCTAATAGGTTGGCAATTATTTTGAGAGGTATGGCATCAGTAATAATGAAAGAATCAAAACATTTCAAATCATTATAGGACCAAACAAAGATATCAAAAAAATTATGAAACAGGAAAATAAATTTATTGATTTCATCTTGAGAGCGATTTTCAGAGACATGCAACATGTTAGGATCAGTATCAGTTCCAATATTACCTATATCTTTTTCATTCAATGTGGATCCTAATTATCTTCCTGATTGTTGAAAGGTTCTTTTTTCAGTCTTCGTTGGATCCCAAACCCTAATGTGGGGATGTGGGGGGGATTCCACCCCCACTATTACCACCCAAGGGGGTCCACAGAAGGGTGGAAGCAACCACATAGACACCCCACCTCTCCCCCACCCGCCCTTGGTGGGGCTTCAAGGGAAGCACCCCCGAAGCAAAAAATTAGATAAAATTTTCCTTGTAAAATATTGTAATTTGATAGGCAATCCAAGTCATTCATTAGGCAAAAGATATGATAGTAGAAGTTATGCTAATTTAGGGATTTTTCCATAGAACTAAAGCCTTGGTTTATATGAGGGAATTGTATTATGGTTGTGCAATATTATTTTGTGAGAGAAAGACAAAGGATAATATGTGAGAGAAAATAGGAAGTTGAAGAGGATATGTTAAAGGTTGTATCCCTTCAGTTTTCTAGATAATATGAAAGGAAGGATTGGTTGTTTCTCCATGGATGTAGCCCAATATGGGTGAACCACGTATATTTGTGTCTCTTTTGTTTTATTCTTTTTTGTGTTTTTGTTTCCGCAATATTTTATGTGTTCCATTACTCTCTTATTTAATTTTTAACAACTAGTATTATAGTTGAAGGTCTATTTGGCTGATAAAATCCTATGAAAGAAATGTTCCTTATTTGAGTGGGAGAAATGGTGGAAGATGATAGGTTTAGGGATATGAAATTCAACGGTGAAAACTACATGTTATGGAAGATGAAAATGGAGGATTATTTGTATCAAAAAGATATTTACCTACCATTGAGATGAAAATAAATGAAGCCAACAAGTATGACAGATAAAGAATGGGATATTCTCAACATAAAGGAAGTAGGAACAATATGGTTGTAACTTGCAGCATTGGTGGCCTTCAACCTTTCAAAAGAAATGAAAACATAGTGTCTAATGAAGGCATTAGCCATCCTATATGAAAAAAACTAGGCCTCAAATAAGGTATTTCTTAAGAAGTGCGTGTTTAATATGAAGATGTCAAAAGTTGGATATGTTGTTGATCATTTAAATGAATTTAACATAGTTACCAGTCAGTTAAGTTTTGAAGGGGAAATTTTGATGATGAAGTTATAAGAGCTCTATTGTTCTTGTGCTCATTTCTAGAGAGTTGAAATGTCTTAGTCATGGATATAATTAATTTAGTCTCTGGATCTAATACTTTAAAGTTTGATGATGTTGTTGGTGCTATCCATAGCGAGGAAATGCATCGAAAAAATTCAAGTGAAACAATAGGTAATGCATTGACCACAGCGACTAGGGGAAGAAAATGGAAGAGAGGAAAGATCCCAAGGCATCGTAGTAAGTCAATGGAAGCAAGATCCAAATATAAATCAAGGATAGCATGCTGGAAATGTGCGAAGAAACGACACTTGAAGAAAGACTACAAATCTTAGAAGGGAGAAGAAGGAGATGAACATCAAGAGAACAATCAGGAAGTGAATGTAGTAGGTGATGTGTTGCAATATGATTTGATTATTTCATTAGAAAATATTATTGATTCTTGGGTGGAAAATTCAGGGGCTTCATTCCATTCCACACCTGATAGGAAACATTTTCATGACTATGTTCAAGGATATTTTGGATAGTTTTGTATCCGTGATGATAAACCTTGTAAAATAATTAGAATGCGTAAAGTTTTTATAAAATAACAAAATGAAAACCAATGGCTATTAAAGGAGGTAAGGCATGTTCCATATCTAAATAAAAAATTGATTTCAAAAAGGCAATTGGGAGGTGTTGATGGTGCTAGAAATCTATCAACTAAGTGGGTCTTCTCGATGTGAAGTCCCAATTAGACCTCACATGATTTGGAGTAGGAGCCCCAATTAGAAATATGATTAGTTGCCATTGTCCTTATGAATTTTCCTTAGTTTCAATTATGAACATAATAGGTTATACAACATTCTTTGAAATAAGTAAATAAGTTGACACTATGAGGCATACAATTATAATGTATATAAGGTACTTTCACGACAGGAAGAAAGAGAGTGAGGCTCTAGAAGGAAAGTAATAGTACTATCCTAAAAGAGGCACAAAAGATCATAAGAAGATCATTAATTGACCTTCAAAGTAGTACACAAGGAAACCACTATCATAAAACCAAATACGATACACCTTTAACAAAATAAGTACCAAAACCACCGAAATAGTTCAATTTCCTTAGTACATGAACGAAATGTATACTGCAAACATCTAAATAATATTCCTATGATATTCATGATATATGCTTGAAAATGTGTTGGATCATCGAGCTTCATATATTAAGTAGAAGTGGAAATATATACAAGTATAATACTATGACACTAGCCCCAATAGTGGAACATTAAGTCACCACTTTATCCTCCAAAGAAAGATGTTCTCTCCTATGCCAATGCTAGAGAAGCAAAAGTGGGAAGTTCAAGTCCCAAAATTCCTTTTTGTTTGAGTTATTATAGCGTGTTTATAAAAAATGAGGTTACTCTTCACCTCCCTCATTAATCTTGAGCTTCTATAATGACTTTTTTAATTCTTACATGACCTTTGAGTTTCTATATGACTATAGAACTCAATAGTGACTCTTCATATTCCATGTGGAACCTTTGTTCTTCCACATGTTTTACATTTTCTCATTTTAGGAAATTACACAATTACATTCCACAAATGATGTGGCAAGACAGTATGACACATGTGACTCTTGAGATAACTATTGACAATGATGAGATGGAAATTCATAATGATGTGGCATTACCAAGCTACTCCTTTTGCTACTTTCTTTGCATCTTCATGATGGATTTTGCATGTGCTTTGTGTTCACCCTCCAAGGGACTGATTGATATGGATTCTTCATGCAATCATGATATTTGATCTTCTTTTCATAAGCTAGTGTCCCTTTATCTTCTTGCTTGATGACTTATTCATGGTCCTAGCTTCACAAGTGTCTTCCAGCATAGTCTCCTTCTTTTCCTCTCCAAGCATCCTCTTGTCAAGTAAAGATATAGTAGTTGCAAGTGAAATCCACTTGTGACAAGATGACATCAGTCTAAAAATATCCTAGTCTAACTTGCTTCATGAAAACCACTGGTTAACCTAGACTAGATATTGTACCTGTTATCAGGAAAACTAGTGTCTATGCAGAGCTGCTAGTCCAACTAAGACGGGTAGCTATCTTAGAAACAAACAAATTAAAGTTACTTTCGTTTTCCTTTACGAGAAGTAGATAAGAGAGGATCAAAGAATACCAACCTCAATCTTTCGCTTGGTTTCTTTCTTGTTCCTTCTCCCCTCTGACGGATCTTTGCCTCTCCTTCCTTGATTAATCCACTTCAAAAAGTACTTGTAAATTCAAAGCAGCATAATACCTTCAAAGTGCAGAGATATACAATCACAAACAATGTAGGACCAGATATATATTGACCACACAAATGCATATATTATCAGACATACAAGAATGTGGAGGAAAAATTGAATAGCT
>APFE031319241.1:126458-147935 GCA_000404065.3 Pinus taeda
GATCTCTGGGATGAGGGATCCATATATAGATGTTTGCAGGGGGGTGAGTCAGCTTCTGGGATTTTTATTAGTGTCCTCTCTCTGATAGTTCTTGGTTCCACTTGAATATTCATGATCTCTTACTCATCCCTAGGAAAATTCAGAGAGGCAAGTGTCACAGGGGAAGTTTCTGGAAGATTCCATGATCATCCACCTTGCAAACTGTCTCTACCATTTGTCTACTCTCACCCATCACACCTTACAAAAGGGATTTTCATATGCATCAAACTTTTTGCATGTGGCAGGTGAGATGCATCGCACCCTTAGCACTGAGCAGTCTGTATGGTCCAGTTTTGACCAGTTCTGAGCAGTTTTCCATGGAGAAGTTCTGGGTGATGATGTAATCAGCTGACCTTGTTCCTTTAAGGTGTGAAACAACACTTTTAGGGACTCAGAAGCCCTTGGTTTATGGACATATATGATTGGGGTTGCAGTGCCCAAATATGTCTATAACAGTTACCCCCTAAAGCATGAGGTCATAAATCTTTTGATGTCGAGTGAAATGCTTTATCATGAGGATCCAAGGCTTTTCGAACTGGAAGGTGACCTGTAATAAGATACAATACAATGCATTATCTTCATAACATTTTTGTGATCTAGCTGAGGCGGGCATTCCCATGCTCATCATTATAAATTCGTTTTCATGTACATAGGACAGACAACCGTCTGTGTGGCAGACTGATGATTCTAATAGAGACATCATCCTTTGATTCAGATGATCATCTGTGCAACAATGATGTACATTTGATGTCTTTATTTTCCTAAATATATTGCAGCCTGGATGGATGAAACTAGATCCAGGATCTTCAAACTCATCCAATCTTCACCCGAAGTACAAGTCGATCCATGTGAAAAATGTTCTGGAGTCGAACATGGGAAGACATCACCTAATTACCAGCCAATGATGTAAGTTTTTAACAGGCGTGAGAGGATTCACCGATAATGATGATGACCCTCAAGGTACTACAGTACAATTCATGTGGTGTGAAAATGGGACTTGACGTCAAACACCACGCAAAATCTTTCGGTCAAAGGCCATTGATGTAAACCTCTCATCGGAAGTGAGAAACTTTCCATTGAGCATGCAAGCTTCAAAGTACTAAAAGGGTTGTTCCTAGGTTGACTTCTTGGATAATGAGCTGTCATCGACAAGAAGTAACCCGTTGTAGGAGGGCCTTAATGAATCCCACATCTACGACATGGAATGGAGCAAATGATTTTGTGGAGGTGAAAATGATCTGATGATACAGGGTTCAGGGTGGTGGTCATGAAAGAATGAAGGGTGGAGGTATTGCAGCAGATGAGACACAAGCTGGGTTGGTGAATTCTCTGATCGACTTCTCTTGAACATATCGGCGAAACTGAAAAGGATTGGTAGCATTAATCCCAAAGATGGATGGTACGATGGTCCAGTGGTAGTATGACAGGTGAACGGAATAACCCAACCCGACTTAATCATGGTGATGGAGTGAAAGTGTCATGTTCAAGAGAGACTCGCTACCAATAAAGTTTCTTCAAGTTTTCTTCCCAATTTTCCCCATTCATCACTGACCAGTACCTCTTTATTTTTATTAAGCTTGAGGAGGATAACATATGCTTTCTCTATAATTTTCCCTTCGGGAAAATTCGTCACTATTTTAATGATCCTAGCGACAGTGAAACTCGTTCTTGACTATATAAACAAGTTTTTTGCTATTGGTTTTAATGAGTTTAACGACAAAGACAACTCTGACCTTTTTCAATTTTAGAGAGTATGAAAAGGGACAGAAAGGAAACTCTAGTAATCTTTTTTCGTCATATAATCCCTTCAGTCTAAAAAAGTATAAAATAATATGTAAGGGATGACTTTTTGATAATTTTAATGAGTCGAACATGACAAGCGCTCGATCTTTTTGTGTAATAATCCCTCAGGTCCAAAAAGATTAAAAGCTAGAGGAGGGATATCACTTCCGATAGCTTTAATGAGCTGGAGAGGCCAATTGCTTGGCAATCTTTATGAAAAGAGCTTAAAGGAGACTGGTTTTTGAGGAACGAGTGATATTTTTAGGTAGCAGCTGATTCCAGGTAAGGTTTGGAATTTTCCAATCATGGCAGTGTCACAAGGATGGCTAACAAAATTACTCGTTGTAGCTATTCCTCAAAAGGGTAAATAATAAAATGGAGGTGTATGATCAGATAAAACAGAGTCGAGGTGATGGTAAGAAAATGACAAAGGCTCAAAAGCTGATGATAATGCATTCGCAATGGTTATTTACCGGATATTGGTTCATTTTTTAATGAGCTTAAACTCTAGGGGAATATTTGCTCATCGCTTAGGTTTAATTTTTAACGAGCTTGAACTTTGCATAAAAACTGCTCATGCCAGTCGTATAATAAGGACATCTCACCCATAGGTTCAATTTTTAAGGAGCTTGTAGCATTCGAAACGTTTCTCTGTATCCTTTCTTTATGTAATCTAGGAATGACCAATCCTACGAGTTTAAAGGGTTGAGAATCTACAAACTAAGAAAATAGATGGTCGCTCTTCACTTGCATGCAAAAAGGTTTGCATGCCCCCAGGTATAGTGAAATAGAGTTTCCAGGCTACCATATAGAAGTTCTCGCATTTGCAAGATAGTTTCCATCTGTGTAGCAGATAGAAACACTTCCCTGGCTTAGTCCATTTGGACAAAGGTGATTCTAGCTCCAACCACCTAACATTGATGAGGGAATCTTATTCCGGTCTAATCCCATTTTCCTAAATGGACGGGTGTCAGAATAGGCATATATCCTTCACGGAAACCTACCCTATACCCGAAGTTTCCCTGCTGAAGCAGACCAGGGTGCATGCCCCCTAGGTTTCAGTCATGGCCACCAAATTACTCATGCTCTTCAGGTGGATAGACTGGAGATTGATGAGACATTCATTGCATGAAAAGACCAATTAGGGATGGCATTTAACTATTAGCTATGTGTGAGCCGGGGAATGAAAGCTGGTCTATGAGCTAGACCACTCGGCCTTCTTGTGGAAAACACATTGCTCGAAAGAGTGAGGAGACAATGGCTCCCATGCTATAAATATAGTCACGCCCAAGGAGCAGATTATAATCTAAAGGTCCTTGGACTACCATTACGTTCAGATACATGGTTTTCCCTCTCAAAGTTATAGGCAAACTTGGAAGGATCCCTAACGGTCAACTGGTTCCTTTGACAAAGCCTATTAGATTTCGCATCTCAGGCAGAAGCGATGGTGAACCAAGCGCTTTCCAAGCAGTTGAGGAAAGGATACTCACAGAAGCCCCTTCACCTAAGATGGTACTGACCATGACCATTCTGTAAGCTTGTACAATGATTTGAAATGGTACATTAGACGATAGATGGGGTCTACTTAGTAGATTCCAATTGAAGGAAACAACTAGGTTGCTCGGAGGTGGGACCGAATAAACGGTGAGATATGACTCTGACGAACTTCCTCCCTGTGGTAAAGGAACAGGTAGATTACCCCCATGTTCATCGGAATCTGTGTTTACGAAAAGAATTTGAACGGTGTCATTCTCATTCTCTTCGGTGACTGTATCATCTGAAGATGGACCTTCCGAAGATAAGACCAGGTCGACTGCCACCTCGACCTTTTGACTTTCATCTGGTGTGGATTCAAAGGGTTTATCTTTAATGATAGATGCTTCGACTAACCACAAAGTTATGTTAGTCATATTTTCAACTAGTGATGGACTCGGCAAGAGTTTCTTGTACCCAGGAGGAAACCATAGTAGTGAAGCAGGACGGTTATCCAAGACTCTTTTAGCTTCGTCCAGGAAGGGACAATGGTGGATGGCATGATTGCTTTCACATAGTTTGCAAGGAAATTTACATTTCCCTTTCTGTCCAAAGACTTTGTTTTCACTAGTTGACGGTGTACTCTCAACATGATCATCAGAGGTTGATGACACTAGATTGTGCAAACGTGGAGACCAGTCCCTTAAGATCCGAGGGATGCAAGGACAATCTCGATGATAGTGGTCCCCTTTGCAAATGACACATGGAGATTTGTGTTTGGATGGTGCAGTGTGTGGATTTTTGCTAGATGATGCACAGTTGCCCCTTTTTGCCTTTGGCTCCTTCTTTTTCTTCTCCTTCTCCTTCCCTTTCTTCTTCTTCTCAGTTACTTGGTTTTTAGCTTTACCAACTTCACTGAGCGAAGAGGAAGGAGGGGAGGGAGAAATAAGTGAAGCAGAAGTTTGGGGGGTAACTCTAGTATCATCTAGTTGCTGACTTGATTTCTTAGGAATCGTGGTGGTTTGAAAGACAAAGGTCGAGAAGAGCCATATTGGCAAGCTGATTGTCAGTCCTGGGAGGGACAATGTGGCCATATGAGGTGCACCAACATTGCCCCAAGAGGAGAAAGGACTAAGATTTCCTCCAAGTGGAAATCCTTGGTTGGTGGACTCCATTTTCCTCAACCTAAGACCAACGAGGGAATAGTGACGTTATTCCAATTAAAATAAATTTTATGATGCTTTGACACAACTTTATTTTTCAATTTTTAAGACTCAAGAAAAAGCTGAAGATGACTCTAGTCGCCTTTGATTTTTAATGAGCCTGAAGTGACAAGTGCTCAGATGGACCTTTTCTTTTAAGGAGTCTAAAAAGGAATGAAAGAGACTACTCCAGAAGTCTAGATAGAAGAATTAACGAACCAATCTGAAAAATACATAATACTTTTTATGGTACGGCAGTCAATCTTCCTGAATGTTGTGTTTAGTGCATTGCAATCGATAGGGTAGTAGACATGGCTTCCTAAGGATAAAGGATGTGGCCTATTGTGGTCTCCCAATATATACTCTACGGTACGTGGGAGCACAAGTCCGTACTAGCACTTGTCCTCTCAAAGAGGAGGAATCACCCAACCCTTGGATAGTTACCAGGCTTTATGACGTCAGAATACGTCTCTAGCCTAGACTTCTAAATGTTGTGCACTAGGTTCCAAAGTGTTTTTATGTTCATTGAATTTATTTTACAGTTGATCTTTCTTAAGAAGTTTTCCTTTCAGGTTCACCGCGTGATGTAGATATACAATTCATAAAATGAAATCTAAGATGATAAACAATCGTTTAATCTTCTTTTTGCAATAAAAATCCTAGCTACTAAGGAAAGAGAAGCGAGATTCTTTCAACATAGAGCACAGAGCACACACTAGATGCACTATCCTAAATCAAAATCAACAAGCAGTCTAAATGCAAATGCACATGCATGTATTTGTTTTCACTTTCTTAATGTGTGAATGACAAAAAGAATGCTAAGTACAAATCTGAATCGTTTCAATGATAGTACTAACGATTTTCTCTTCAAAAGACGAAAGGAAGATAATGATGACACTTTGCGATTTTGAATTGAAAACTACTTTCGACACTTGAAAAACTATTAATTCAAATCAAATACAAGAGTAACAGTGTAATCGACCATCAAGAATAGTAGGATTATTTTCTTTCACTGAAAATGGCACTTGCGACACTTCCAAATAAAAAGATGACATTTTGATTACGCTACTTCTTTGTAAAGGAGAACCGTAAATGGTGAACAATACATAAAAACATTTATAGTTTTTTGTACAATGGAGGCTGAATCATGCAAAGGAAGGGAGTTTCCACAATGGTATACTGATCACAGACAATAAAACTCCTGAATAAAGTTGAAAAGAGTGAACAAAAAACCAAAATCTGGAAGCAGAAAAAGTCTTATCTAATCATCGCACCTGTAACACAGGGAAAGAGCGATGCATTTCACCTACTACACATGGGAGGTGTGATGCATCCAGATTCCCAAGAGGATAAGGTGCGATGGTCTAGGGATGAGACTTCAACTTGGTTCTTGGTCACAGTTTGCAGCTTAGTTCAGGGATTGAAGCCCAGCTAATGATATTCAGTAAATGCAAATCACAAGGGCTGATCTAATGAGGCTACTTGAGCCACCACCAGGGCAATTAGAATGTTTTCAAATCAATTGTTCAGTTTATAAACAAAACCCAGAGATAGACTGAAGCAACATTGATCTACTTTGCACTTGCATAGAAAATGCAGTTCGAAGGCTAGCTGGCTTGACTTCAGGCTCCCTCTGTTGTTTATAAAGCAAACAAATATAGACAAGAAAACAAGCTATTCGCTCCCTAGTGGAGTCGCCGTTTTGTTATCAGGAAATCTAGTGTCTATGTAGAGCTGCTAGTCCCACTAAGACAGGTAGCTATCTTAGAAACACACAGATTAAAGTTAATTTCATTTTCCTTTATGAGAAGTAGATAGGAGAGGAGCAAAGAATACCAACCTCAATCTTTCGCTTGGTTTCTTGCTTGTTCATTTTCCCCTCTGACAGATCTTTGCTACTCCCTCCTTGATTACTCCGCTTCAAAGAGTACCTGTAAAGTCAAAGCAGCATAATACCTTCAAAGTGCAAAGATATCCAATGATAAACAATATAGGACCAAATATATATTGACCACACAAATGCATATATTATCAGACATACAAGAATGTGGAGGAAAACTTGAATAGATTTATTGATATAAAGATTAGAAGAGAGGATTACAACCCATTGATCTAACCTAGTGTCATCCTCCCAGCATGAAAGCCCTTCTTCACCTCATGAAAAGCTTAGATCACCCAACGCTATGATGTTCCACAAGGAAACAAACAACACTTCCTTACAAGATACGAGATTCCAACCTTTGGATCTCTGGGATGAGGGGTCCATATATAGATGATTGTAGGGGGGTGAGTCAGCTTCTAGGATTTTGATTAGTGTCTTCTCTCTGATAGTTCTTTGTTCCACTTGGAGATTCATAATCTCTTACTCATCCCTGGGCGAATTCAGAGAAGCAAGTGTCACATGGGAAGTTTCTGGAAGATTCCATGATCATCCACCTTGCAAACTGTCTCTGCCATTTGTCTACTCTCCCCCATCGCACCCTACATAAGGGATTTTCAGTATGCATCGCACTTTTTTCATGTGGTAGGTGCAATGCATCGTACCCTTTGCACTAAGCATTCTATATGGTCCTGTTTTGACCAGTTTTGAGCATTTTTCCGTGGAGAACTTCTGGGAGATGATGTAATCAGCTGACCTTGTTCCTTTAGGGTATGAAACAACACTTTTAGGGACTCATAAGCTCTTGGTTTATGGACATATATTATTGGGGTTGCAGTGCCCAAATATATCTATAATAGTACCGGGAGGAAAGTTCAAGGATTATGCAGTGCTCAATTCCAGAGGTTGGAAGTGAGGGACTGAGGCTTGAGATTGTGCAATGCATAGTTCTAGAAGCTTGGGAAGGAAGAATGTGTGGTTGGGGAGCTTAGTGAGCTATGCTTGAGCCTTGAGACTATGCAATTCATATTTCAAAAGGGAGAGAGGGGTAGTGGATTGTGTAGTTGTGCAACTCAGAAGGATAGGAGGACAACTTGTTTCTTGTAATTGCAATGCACAAAGGGAGGCTGGCTGGAGGGGAAAATGACATAGTTTTGGAGTTCAATAGGCTATGCTTGAGCACTATGACTGTGCAATGTTTAGTGCTTGGAGGAAGAAACTATGCATTACACAATTCCGAGAGGCAAGGGATCAACTTGAGGCTTTCTACTATGCAATGTGAAATTCAAGGAAGTTGGGTGAGGTCAAGTTGGTTGGGCAAGGGATCTTCTAGAATTTGGCTGAGTGTGGGATCAGTGAGGTAAAGATAGGACTTGGATACAATCACACATTCAAAACAACTGATAACACAACATTGAACACTCAACACCTAGAAATAACATGATCCCTTTTATACGATGACAACACAAAACTTTCCCCCAAGTGAAACAATAAAGATACACTTTGCAACGACAGTGACGACACTACTGCAATAGTGCATAAATTTTTGGAATGATTCTAATACATGTATATATGATAAATAGGACCCAATGACATGAAAATTGCCTCCTAAAATGAACCATAACTTTGCTTTTACATCGTGCGAAACTTCCCATGCCCACGAGATGACACTTGCAACAGTTGATGAGCCTCATCATTAGGTAACTATATGGACCTTAATACACATCCTAACTTATTCAAATCAACTCTTCTCATAATTTATTACATATTTTTATTATATTTTTCTTAATGAGATGAGTAAAAGTGAGATATTATTCCTAGTGGACTAATGTGTATCAATTGCAGGTTTTTGAGAGAAAATCATGGAAATTTTGGCTAAGGGTTGAAACTTGAATGAGACAAGGATGAGAGATTGTAGGAGATAGATCGTCCTCATTTACTCCTCACTCATTCAAATATTCCTCCATCAAATCACACTAGCTCGGTGTTACAAGTAGCCAAGTCATGAAGATCAAAAGGCAATTGAGCCAGTGACAGTTGAAGATCCAGTTCATCCTGAGTTTGGGAGATGAGCATCCCTAGATTTAAGGAAGTTGTTGGAGACTTCATTTGTATAAATAAGGAGGCCTAAAGCCTCATTAGGATTCAAATTTTTTATGTAAAAAACACTAGGCATTTTCTAGATCAAGACTTGTGGAAGACATTGTTATGTAATTTTCTGATTTCATAATGAGAATGAGTATTTCCTTGATCCAGCACTGAGTTGACTCAAAGGGCTAAATCTCTTGGGGTAGGGCCCAACCCTAGCAGCAAAAGCTCTTCTTCTTGTATTTTTATGCTTAGTTGATTTCATAGATTAATGGTTGAATTATGGATTTGATTAGTTTTCTTCCATTTGTGCATTACTTCAGCAAGAGCTTAGGAAGATAAAAAATATCAAAAAATTGTCATTAGGTGGATTTGGCCTCACTCATCCCTTCAGGGACCATGGTTTGAGGAAAGAACTCCTATGCAGCCCCAAAAAGACAAAATTCAAATTTCTCATGGAATTTAGGGTTTTCTGTTACTTAGGCCAACATTTTACTAGTTTTCAAGAATAGGATTTAATTTTTTCTTCTGCTATATTTAGTCTTACATTATATCTCATCAAGGTTTCACATTATTCTGCAAGTTTTCCCATGCATGAAATAGGTAGCTAGCTCATGAAATTTTGTTTTCCTTAGTTAATTGAAATCCTTCTTGTTTACATGATTTATAGATAAATGCCAATGATTGATGCAGTGCAAGAGTTTCATTAGTACAAAGAGATTTCATGATCAAAAACCCGATCCTAACCTCATCCATCCATAGTTATCCCCTTCTTTCACTCAATCCCTCACCAAATTCATCATTCCACAATAATACTTTTCCAAGCTTGTTGAGCAAATCCAACCATCTCACAACTTTGTTTTGAGCTCTGAAGGAGTCCTAGGAACTCTCTTGCCTCATATCACCCACCATTCACCTTCCCTAAGCCTTACATAACCTTCCAAATACCTCCTCTTGCTCTCAACTATATCCTGTAGGAATATAGGGGATCTTGTAGGAGCATTAGGACATCCTGTAGATTGAACTGTAGTGGCCTCATTTGAGGCCAAATTGTGGAAAAATCCTCTAGGGAGATAGGAGAAGACCCCTACTTTCCTCCCAAGCCATCTGACCATTCACTGTCATCGCTAATCCACCTGCCACATCACCAAAAGAATTTAGCATTCACACTTTCACACAAGAAAGACAAAAAGGGAAAAAAGAGTTATTTTGTTCATTTACATGCACAGTGGTAGAATGCTTGATGTTTCAAATTGCATGATTAGGATAGTAGGATTGCACATATGTTAACTTAGCATTCTTTTGAATCAAATCCTCTTAGCAGTTAGTTAAATGAATGGTGTGTTTAAGCATTTGATTTCAATCTTTTCCTTATTGCAGTAGACAAGATTTCCTTTATGGCAAATTTCCCTTTTTCTCAGTGGTAATGAGGCTTCTTCTGAATCAATAGAAGTCTAGTTTGAAAAACCATAGTGGTCTATCACTAGTTTAGCAGTGACAAAGAGAGAATCCATCACATCTACTTGTGTATACAACACTATCACCTCCAAGTTTGTACGAACCCCAGGTTGATAAAGTAAAGTTGGTAGCCCTAGGAGTTGCATCATTCTTACTGCAATACTAGTGTTCATCAATAGTAAGAGAAAAGAACAAATTGCACTTGAAAATGCAAACGAAATTGAAACAGGCACATGCCAGAGAAAATATGACATGAAAATGACACTTATTAAAGTGAAATAAAGTAAAAGTGATAGTCATAATAATGAAAAAGATGCTTGAGAAATAAAAGGTGTGCCAAAGCGACAATTGGAAAAATTCACCAAAATGGAAGTACAATCGCAACCAAAAGTGAGAGATTGTCAATTGAAAGTGTGCACTGAATTTCAACATAGGTTGAGCAGTGCATAGACACTGTCTTGATGGACTATGTTATTCATGTCCAAGCTTGCATAAAGGATTGTGATCATGAACTCATTAAAGACTGAGCATGTGTGAGCAAGTGAATTTGACACTTACAAACCAAGAAGAAGATTTAAACACTTAGCATAACATCAATCGATAATGAAGTGATTATGGAATGACATATTGTTAGATCCTCAATAAGCTCCAAAATTCAGGTGTAGGAAAAATTTTACAAGGTGTTGATCGTAGTGTCAACACTTGGCAACATAGTGGTAGAACTCCAACTTCTCCATTTAGTTTTTATCCTTAATTGCAAGGTATAAGTATTTTAGGAAGTATTGATTTTACATACAGATTATCTTAGGTTTGTTACTTGTCCTAGTAAGAGATATAGTCCCCTTTATTCCTTGCTCAGCTTGAAACACATCAACATAAGACTAGTCGTACCTCAACTATTTCAATAATGGGGGAAGTAGTAAGTATACCAAGATTTTAAGCACATTTCCTAGTGTTTCTCCACTACCAATGAGCCTGGATAGTACCTTGGTGGAGTCACCTCAAGGAAAAACAAGCATCGCTTCACTACTAGGAGGCTTGGACAGTATCTCACCAAATTGTTTGCTTCACCTCTCTACACAAGAATCCTTTATCTTCTTGACCCTTAATTTTTTTTTTAAAGATACACTTGCAACATTTATTGAATATTTGTAGTATATGTGGAAGAGGGATCCAGACTTATTGAGAGTAGAAGAGGATATCCCTTATTTAAGGGATTTGAAAGATAACTAAAGTTATATGCTCATTTTAAATTTTTTCTCCTTTTCCTTCTCTACTCAGTTGGGTTGACATGTCGAAACACCATTCAGTGTATAAGGCTAAGCTAGAATGATGATTATAATAAAGATATAGGCTTCATAGTTTGACCAAAATCTCTTTGTCTAGAAATAATCATATTTTCATCTAGAAATCATTGACTTTAAATATATGTATAAACCCAAAATAAAGAATAGGATACACATAAGCAAAGTGTTGCTCGTTGTCACAACTGACCCTTTCAAGTTTTTCCACGGTATCTTTAGAGCCAAAAGGGACATATTTCATGCAAATTTTTATTAAAAAAAACATGAAAGAAAAAACAAAGAAACGGAACCAAAAGGAAAGCAATTGGGGAGCTAAACTAAGACCACATGTGCAACCAAAAAATACAAAAATAAAACAATTGTGGAGACTAAATAGAGAGGGAGTGCAAGATGAGTGTGCAAGTGAAAATAACATGCAATTAGACCCACTCTTAACTTAACCATCTAGAAGGTTCGGGCTAAGTGTAATGGAATTTCCAATGTAGGCACTGTAATTGCTCCTGACTTGCAATCACTAAGATATGAGAAATTAAAAGCAATATAAATCATTAAGAAAGAGTAAAGATAACAATTTGAAAATATTCCACAATGAATTGAAGGTATTTCTTGTTGATAGAAGAATGCACCATACCAACTAGTTTGAGCTAGTTTTGAACTTTACGTCATTGATTGAAATATCAATCATACAAGCCTTGAAGGTTGCTCAGGAAAGTGCATTTATTCATTTTTCAAACATCAATAAATATCAAAACTTATTATTTACAATGCCTCTTTCCAAGGAATATTTCTCTAACCATTCAACGATGACATCAGGATATTCAAAACAACCAATTTGAAAACCTTAATGCTTATGAGAAAATGGATTTTTAAATAACGTGTTCAAATCATAAAGAGAAACTTGTAAGGAGGGTTTTATTTGATCCTATCTAAAAACTTTGTCAAGATGGTGAGAACCTTGCAGAACCATCATCTGATGTTGAAGTTCCTTAACTATATGGTAAGCATTTAAACAATGAAATGATGAACCGTGAATATTATTGGGTTCAATAGAATCAATCAATGTAAGACAACTATCATCGGATATGCTAATAGGACAATGATTAATTGAGAGATAATTGTTAGAACCAATATCATGATAAAAGTGGTGACTATAAGATCCTCAATTCTCCATTGGTTCCCCTTGAATCTTATTAGATATCATTCCAGCAATATGAAAGCTTAAGGAATTTAAAATAATCACTGACATCATAAATTCAAGAAACCAATTAGGATTCTAGGCTGGTGAACAATTGGAAGCAAGGGTGAAGTCAAACTAGGTATTCATATCAATATGATGGTTTTGATCCACTGAATGACTCAAGCATTTTCTATCATTCAATAAGAGATATTATGTGAAAAACACTATTATATCCATGACATGCTCAAAAGCAATAGGAAGGTGACCAGTCTCAGAAGCATTTGATAGGGAGGAATCTTCTAAACGAAAATGACTTTCTTCTTGACAATCAGAATAATAGGCTTTCAAGTTTTGTATATCCATAAACAATATGCTCCCCAATCCTGAGTGTGATGCAAGGAATTCACATGATGAAGGATTAACTAAACAAGAATCTTCCATCTAATAAAATTTTTTATCTTGAGGTTTTATAGAATTGAATTGAAAATGTTGAAAGTCCTTCAAGAATGAGCTCACTTCCAATGGATAAATGTTAAGGAAAAAATAATGTGTGAAAATTTGAATCCAAATCAATTAGAAGATCTCAATGGGATTGAGATAACATGACATATCCATCAATAGGGGCTAAATTGGCTCATCTTCATGATAGGTCTCTGAAAAATTTGATGGTGGATCATCGAATTTGGGTGTCTTAGAAAAATCAAAAGGTAGGTATGCACCACTGTCATTAGATGTATCAATGAAAACACTAGTAATTCCACTGGTTTGACCAGACTCAAGATTAAACATATTAAATCTATGATGGATAGAAAATTGAGATACATCAATCAGAAAACTCCCTTGATCATTTAGAATTGTAACATCTTCCTCTTGACATATGAAATATTTACAATTGAAGATATCATGAATAATAGATTTGAGTATTTCATTCTTTGATTGTAGGATCACACCATCCTGTAACTAGTTCCAATAATGACCATCTAGATAAGGACATAAAGAATTAAGAAAATTTATTGGTCTAACAAACTCATGAAACACATTCAGGTACAATGTATAATGTGAGGAAATATCAAAATAATCAGGAGAAGAGTTGTCGATTGTAACTAGATCAGATTTTGTTGGTAAGAAAAATGGATCAACATGCATATTATGCTCCATGAGATGATTTTCATCATTATAATGATTGAAGATAGGCCTACCAATGTAACATTCAGATTGATATTTCTTTTCTTTAACATGGTATATTAAATATTCAATAACCTTACAACTTACCTTTTTGGGTTTGTCATTTGAAGATTCATGGATCAAAAGAAATCCTTAATAATTTTGAATTGAAAGAGTGTCCCATAGCATAAATGTATATTGTAAGCTATGAGAAGAAGATTTTGAATCGATACATCGCAAATGTCAATCGTCAAAAGAACTTAGATATCCATCACCACATGTGTTAATGGAAATAGGTATGCAATGGTGATGGTTGTCCAAAGTCTCAACTTGAGTGAACGATTTGAAATTATTTGATAGGTTATCTAGATTACAAGATGCATGATCAGCTGAGAATATAGGATCATTATATTGAAAGAGAGAAGAAAGATGAAACATATCTTCAACACTTTGAGTAACTGCCTCCTCCCAAATTTACCCAATTTCACTGGCCTACCAAGGTAAACATGAGAAGAAGAGTTACTATGACATGACCTAACCTCCCAACTCGAGTTAAAGAAGTGGGGCTTATAAACTAACCACAAACTAAAAACTCACAACATCCCTTAGGGCTATAGGACACTCAAGGGCCAAAGGACCACCCCAGGTGACTAAGCCCTAAGTTGGGGATGCATTTCTCATAATCTAACTGCCAACCACATGCATGGTAAGGCATCCATACAGTTATAGGCCTCCATCCACATGCACAACATTGCTTGAGTGCAGTTGTGATCCAAATTGTCCAGTTCATAGGGTAAAGTCCCGAAATCTAAGCCACAATTCTAGGTCAACCTCCATACCACTACCTATAACTTCCCAAGCCTTCTTAGAATCATTAATTACATGAAAAAAGGTTAAACCTTCAAACTCAAATTAAAACTTGACTTAGTGTTATGAAACCAACTCACAAAAAGATAGAAAAGATAAATCAACAACTAAAAAATTAGCCTCTTCGAGGGGGAAACCTCCTTTACATTACACAAATGAACAATCCTTCGATGATACAAATGACAATACCTCCTTTTATATATAATATTATAATTAAATTAATATAATAAATATAATATAGATATACATATATGATTTAAGTGTTCCCAATATAAGCATAGCCTACATAACAATAATATTGTAGGGGCACAACAATAACAATAGTGGGCTTCTATGGGGCACAATAATAACAACATGGGGACTACATGGGCACAACAATACCATAAGGGGGTTGCACTAATAACAATAAAGGGCTACACTAGTACTATAGGGACCTAACATGCCCCTCTCCTTCAAAATTTGTTTTCCTCAACGCTTGAGTAGTTCTAGATGCTTCTATGTAAAATTCTCATCCTTCCATGTGGAATCTTCAGCGAGTAAGTTCTTCCACTTGATGAGATACTCTGAAATGGATCGATTTTGTAGTTGTCGGGTTCTTGTTTCCGTCACTACTTCAGGTTCAAATATGATTTTTCCTTCCTCATCAATTTATGACAATATTGTTTGGACTGGGACCTTGTCACCTATAACCTTCTTTAAGCATGAAACGTGGAAAGCTGGGGGCACTCGGGAAGATGTAGGAAGCTCCAATTTGTATGCCATAGTTCCAATATTTTGCAGCACTTTATAAGGACCATAGTACTATGGTGATAATTTAGTATCCTTCTTAGCTTGATTGAGGGACATTTGTATGGTTGTAGTTGTAAAAATACCCAGTTGCCTATGTCAAAACTTCTCTCACTGCAATGTTGGTATGCCTGTTGTTTCGTTCAATTCTGCACAAAAGCGAGGTTATCCTTTTTCTTCTTGATATGTCCTTCTACCTTGAGAGTTTTAGGAGTGGTAATTCCTGCCAATGCATTACAAGATATGGTCATATTTATTTCTTCTTTCTCTGGGGTTGGTTCTTGGTGTATATCCTCTTCTTTTGATGTTTCTTGATCCTTTTCTTCCTCCTCTTCACAATCAATGTAAAATAATTTCTTCTCCGCACACTTGTGACCTATAGTGTATTTGATATCACAACTGTAACAAAGGTCATTTTATCCTTTTTCTTCCAATTTTTGTGGTGTCAAACTTGTAGGTTGTGGAAGGCTAGGGGCAACAACACTTCCACCTTTATACTTGTGAGTGGTATGATTTCTTATTGCCATAATTTTGCTTTCAATTTTTCTTGCCAACCTGAATGCCTTCTCTAATGAATCAAGTTCCCAAAGACAAACCTCATGTTGAATGTTATCCTTTAAAGTCCCTATGAACACATCAATGCTCTACTTCTCTGGAATATCATTTACCCTTATATTCAATTTTTGGAAGTCTTCAATGTGCTCAATTTTTGGAAGTCCTCAATGTCCTCAATGTATCCTCATAATGTGATATCATTTCCTTTGTGAAGATTGACCAGGTGACAAGTGGTTTACAAGAATAAATCCCTTTATATCATAAAAATTGATTTGGTTCTAAATATAAAGATGCATTACATACCTTTTGTAACAGTTGCACATCATGTAGATCAAAATATTTCAGCATGAGTAGTATCCATGTTATGGGATCCTTGCCATCAAACTTCCTCATATGGATCTTTGGAATATCGTGGATCTTCAATCCAATGTTATATTCTATAAAATCATGATTAACATTTTTTTTTCTCGTCATGAGTTTCCTCTACTATCTTTTCGTCATTAGGAGGTCTTTCTTGTAGCATCTTTGTCCCACCTTCCTTCAAACCTTCCATGTCTTTCTTCAAATCTTCCATGTATTTCTTCAAATATTATTTCCTACCATCGATATTAGCTTCCATGGCACATACAAAACTATTTATCTTAGCTTCAATCGCATTCTTCAAATCATCCATCCAATTTTGCGTATTAGGTGTTTCTAGTTTCTTGATTCGAGCCATTGTTTTTCTTTCTTTTAGCAACTCGATCTTGAACCTATTATATCTCTGAAATTTCAGATCTCCAAGGTATGAAATTGTGACTTGCAGTAGACCTCTCTGTCCTCTTTCTAATGCCACCCGTCTGATCGAAATTGAATTCTCCAAGAAAGAGTTATTCCCAATCTGCCATGATAACCATATTATATACTTTTTTCAGTAGAGTGAACTTGTACGAAGTTCCACATGTCACTGTTTCGACCTTCAAACCTGAAAACAATACAAAGAAAAGTACAGTATATTCTCTTTCTTTAAATTTGTTACGAAATTTCCATATGATGCTCAAATAGAAAGTTATGACAATTTTCCTCGGGTCACCTATTTGGGATGTAATCCGAGAGCTTGCAAAAACCCTAAATGTATTGGACCATATCTCTGAAAATATAGTGCAACAAGATCTAAAATTCGGGCCTAAGCTTCACCAAGACTGTAGCTCAAATAATTTTTAATATTAGAGTTTGAACCTTCATAGAAACAATAGTATAGTGAAACTTCCATGATGACCTGTTTGAGATGGAATTCTGGAACTTGCAAAAACCCCAACTTCCTTAGGTTGTATATCCAAAAATATAGCGAGACAAGATCTGAAATTCATAAACGAGGTTTAGAATGATTTCAGCTCAAATGGGCATTATTTTTAGCTTCTGAAACTTCTTAGAGAAGAAGTTATAGTGAAAAGTCCAAGATGACCTATTTGGAGCAGCGAAACCCTAGAATCCAAATCTCTGATACCAAATGTTATGAAATTAGCTCACAAAAGATAGAAAATTTAGATCAATGACTAAAAAATCAGCCTCTTCGAGGGGGAAACCTCCTTTACATTACACAAATGAACAATTCTTCGATGATACAAATGAAAATACCTCCTTTATCTATATAGGAGTCTAAGAGGTCCCAATATAATCAGAGCCCACATAACAATAATATTGTAGAGGCACAACAATAACAATAGTGGGCTTCTATGGGGCACAATAATAACAACATAGGAACTACATGGGCACCAAAATACCATAAGGGGCTTTCACTAATAACAATAAGGGGCTACACTAGTAGTATAGGGACCTAACGCTTAGATTGACAAGAACATATTAGGATTTTCATCAAACACGTGGAAAACATGTAAGCTACAGGTCATGAATGCATATTTGATCATAAAAGTATGAGATTCATCTAAGGATCACTGAGAAGGCCCTATGCCCTCTCCACATAGCTATAACAACACTTATTAGTCCATATATTCATCAACCTATCAATAGTTAAATCATGCATGACAAGAGCCATCAAGAATGCACCTCATATAACCAGCATATAACTAGAAAATAACCACCATATAAACCACGATAGAATAGCGATAAGATTACCATAATAATAAATACATTTACTCATAAATAACCATAGGAAAATGTCTCATATTAGCATAGGAAAATACCAAGCAAGTAAGGGACTTCCACATAACACCCGACCATAGAATGGGCTGAACCAAATCTCTCTTTTAGCTAATGACCCATGCATCATATTCTAAGCATGAATGTGGGATCTCATGGAATAAACCAAGAAAAAACAAACTAGGGCTTCCAGAGGCCAAACCACCTCAACCCTCAACTAGTGATTCCACCTCATGGTCATACATTACTAACACCAACCAGATCGGTCTCTACCCAATCTGTCCAGGGCTCCAGGAACTAGTAACTCAACCCATAACCTTCTAGGGATCCAGAGAATTTTTCCAACTCAGCTCCGTGGACTAGTATCTCAAACCATTAAGGGTTCCAGAGTATTTGTCCTAACCTAGGCTTTAGGACTAGTAACTCAACCCATGTTGTTGCAGGTCTTCGAGAGTGTTTGTTCCAACCCACATCCATAAGGAATTATGACCACCAACCAGAAAACAATCATGTGGAAAAACCAACAACACCATGGCTATCCAAGAAATGGAAAGACAAGGCTAAAGCCACTGTCAATCCAGGAAAATTTAAATTCCAATGACAACACACCAAATAATCACATGAATATACCATGCATCCAAAAATCAACAAGGAAATCACACATGCAACCTATTACCTGCAAATCAATCTAGTTGTATTTGTTGATCTAATTGTTCCCTTGTGCTTTCATTTTTTCCTTTTCCTACTTTCTCCAAATCTAAGTGAATCCTAAAGTTCTCCAAGCATGCTCCAAGAATTCTCCAAGATTTCTCTAAGTGTGCAATAGTATGAGAGAATGAGAGAATAGAAGAGAGCTCCAAAGCTAATAATAATAATAATACTAATAATAATAAAATAATAAATAATAAATAAATAAAAATTGATCCTTAGAAGCCCTTTTATCATTAATGCCTCTATTTTCTTCATTTTCCTTCAATTTTCCTCACATGCAAATATGTGACCCTTCATCTACCTTTTCTCCTATTTTCCTTTATTTTCATAAATAAATTCTAATTAATGCCTCTTTTCCTTTGCTAATGCCTTTGCCAATTTCCATAGGCATTAATTAATCACTAGTTATACCCATCACTATGTTGTTGTCCAACATTGAACTTGTAATACGTGTCCCATGACCTTGGTCTTATTTTTTTTTACATGAAAATCAACTAGGGGTTGTCACAAACCCCTCCTCATTAGGGGAACACCTTCCTCGATGTTCAATGGCACTTATAAACCAGCAAAAGACATGCTATCGATGGATCTTTATAACATAACTTGATGCAACATTTACATCATATCATACTGCCAAGACCATAACCATCATAACATGTACACAACAGCTCGATGTGGTATTGCAACATATATAATAAATATATAATATATTATATTATATAATAATATATATATTATATAATATATAATATATATATATAATAATATAAATAATATATAATATATGTATATAATATAATTAATATGTTATATGTTTAATATATAATAATATTACATATATATATATATATATAATGCACATACACACACACACACACACACACACATATATATATCATCAAACACATATACCAAAATACATCCACTCAACCAATGAATAGAGAAGGATACATAGCCCACATTTTATCAAACATCTCCCATATATCTTCATCGGACTCAAAGTGCTTCCACTGCACTTTAACGTGCTTGATTTTTATGTTCCGGAGCATCAATTTTTTCTGTAGCAATATGCATTGTGGTTTTTTCTAGAATTCTCCCTCTAGTTCCACCTACAATACAAACTAGTCAATTTCATGATAAACATCCTTTACATATCTATTAAGCAATGGAAAACATCAAGGAATTTCATTATCGGAGGTAGTGGAAATCAGTAGGCCACTGGTCCAATCCTCTCAAGGATCTCAAAAGGCCTACAATACCAAGGTTCCAACTTGGAACATGATCCAATCCTCAAGGAGCTCTTCATGGGCTTGATGCACAAGTACACATGTTCCCCAACCTAAAAATCCTTAAATACCTTGTGTTGATCTCCATCACTCTTCTTCTTGTCCTATGTTTCCTTTAGATTCTTCTTGATAACCTACGTTTCCTATTTCATCTCTGCCAACATGTCTTGTCCAATCAACACCCTGTTCACTAGATCATTCCAACTAATAGGAGTATTACAACTCTGCCCATAAAGTTCCTCAAAAAGATTCTTCCTCAAGGACTCTCGATTCCCATTATTATAAGAAAATTATACTAGTGGTAGATACTCTTCCCACTTTCATCGTTGATGCATGATGTGCATCATAAACATATCCTTAAGAATCTTGTTGACCCTCTTTGTCTATCTATCTATCTATGGATGATAGGTTGTAATAAAAGCCAACTTTGTCCCCAAAACTGCGAACGACTCCTTTGAAAATCTGGGAGTGAACTTGGCATCTTTGTCTGACACAATATCCCTAGGAACACCATGTAGTCTCACTATATCCCTAATTAAAATCCGAGTTACCTCACTAGATGAATTAGTGGACTTCACTGGAATGGAGTGAGCTACCTCGGTTAACCTGTCAACCACAACCATGATGGAATTGTTTTGTCTAGATGTCCTTAGAAAAACTGTAATGAAATCCATGAAAATGACCTCCCATTTCCACTCCAGAATCAGAATTGACTGTAGTAAACCACCTACATGCTTTCAATCTACTTTTACCCGTTGACAATCCAAACATCTTGCGATGAACTCAGCTACTTCTTTCTTCAAATTCAGCCAATAGTAGAACTTATTCACAGTTGTCAAAGTCTTTTGATATCATGAGTGACCTGAATATGGATTAACATGAAATTCCCTCAAGATAAGCTTCTTGAGCTCACCATTGTTTATAAAATAGCTCTTGTCCCTAAATCTCACCAAACCATCCATCATGAGATGATAATCCACATCTTGATCACCTATACTTTGTTATTGTAACCTATGCTTAAGTTGTTAGTACTTGTCATCCTATTATCCTACCCGCAAGATCTGCTCTTATAAGTCTGTCCCATATCAACACATAGCTATAATGTGATTTACCTACACTATTTTGCTAACAACATCTACAGCCCTATTCTCCTTACCCTTAATGTACATGATATCGAAGTCAAACTCACTAAGCATAGCTAACCACCTATGTTTCCTTGAATTCAAATTAGGTTGGTCAAATAAGTATCAAAACCCACTATGATCACTCATCAAAATGAACCTTATGTTAAGAAGATAGTGCCTCCACATATTGAATGCATCAATCATCACTAACAACTCAATATCATAAGTGTATGTTTTAAACCTGTATAGAAATTACCTGCATACAAATTCTAAAAACATAAAATAAACAATGGTGAGAGCATAACACATAAAACAAATATACACAGATATTTTCCCCTGGATCCCAAAACCGAGGCTACCAAATTGATTTTTCATTATGTTCCTTTCAATTTTACAATATATATATACATGTCAAAGCATACATAAACCCCAATCCATTAACC